>CM044009.1:4665586-4795586 GCA_024085815.1 Flaveria linearis | reverse complement strand
AGATTGCAACGTATCAGCACCTCATTCATTCTCAGCAAATTTTTCTCGCTTCACTCTCCTATTAAATAACTATATTAATTACAAATAATATTGTTTATTTATTTTTACATTATAATTAGTTTTAATAAACTAAGAAATAGATCTTTTTATTAATGTTATTTCTACTATTTTTACGTAATAATTGGTTTTTAAAGTAAATTTTTCATAAAACAAAAGTAATTAAAATAGAAAGTTATAGTAAGGAAATTTTTTAAAATGAAAAAGTTTTAAAATGTCATTTTGAAACAAAATATTTAATTTAACTTTAAAAAACAAAAAAAAATAAAAAGTTCATATTATTGTTCTATAACTTATAGTTATTAGTAATACATAATTTCAATTATATCATGTCTTAGTATATCGTTTTATAGTTAATAATTTTTATTATATTTAATATTTTATTTATTTAACCTGTGTAATACACGGGTTTATTATAGTATATGTATATATTAATAATATCCTCAACTGAAACTATAATAAGAAAAGTTTTCAGTAACAAACTTATGTATTTCGTCATATTTAATTGGAGGTTCATATCTTTTCCAATTTAGGAAGGTGTCGCATTGAGATCTCTCTCATTAATCGTTCAACATTCATAGGGTTGATAAGAAGATAATGGCCATATCAGTCATGTTGTGTTCAGTGGCCGAGCTTAAATATTATAATAAGGGGGTGGGGGCGAAATTAATATTTTTTAAGGGGGACGAACTCGATATTTATATAAAAATTTACACTACCGAGTCAAAAATTTACACTACCGGGCTAAAATTTAACACCACCGACAAAAAAAGGGGGGGCGGTCCCCCCACCCCCCGGTCTCCACTAAGCTTCATGTTGAAATTATATTAGTATAATATCAATTCATATTCTAAATCTTGGTTATAAGTTTATTTACACAATTCTTGTGGATGTCAGGTGTTATGAAGTTCAATAGCTGAATGTGTCATTAGCTAAAGTTCGAGGGACTGTTTGTGACAAGGCTAAAGTTCGAGGGACTGTTTGTGACAAGGACTGGAAGCTGGATGGCTATATAAGCAGCTGTATCGTACGTTTAGGGTTAATCACCCTCTGCACTTCATTTCACTT
Source organism: Flaveria linearis (assembly GCA_024085815.1). Classification (NCBI taxonomy): domain Eukaryota; kingdom Viridiplantae; phylum Streptophyta; class Magnoliopsida; order Asterales; family Asteraceae; genus Flaveria; species Flaveria linearis. Next base: position 4,794,461 of record CM044009.1, on the reverse strand, counting down.
TCATACATTCGTACTTCGTCTTCAACCCATTCTAGGGTTTGTTCATATCTGGTAGAAAGATCTTGTTCTAGATGATTCTTTGTACTAGAACTCATAGATTTGTATCAGTTCTATTAGATAGATTCTCTGGTTGTGTTGGGTTTTCTTCATCAGACGAAATAGTTTTTCTTGTATAAATCATTTCTTTGTAATCAAAAGTTTCATGAGTTTATGTTTGATAGATATCTTTAATTTCAACATGGTATCAGAGCCTCGTGCTCTATGCCCTTTTTTCTACAACTAAACTCTTGAACGATTGTAAAATCAGAAAACCCTAATTTCGTCTGTTTGGGCTAAATCCTGGGTTGTTGTGGTGATAATCAAGTAAGGCCGCATTCCGTCTGATCTCACATCTGTGACCGAAGTTTACTTCCGGTGTTGCAGATCGATCATCTGCTAAAGTGGTTTTGTACATCACCCCGCTATAAGGTTTCTTGTTCCTTCCTGTCTCGTAGCAAGTCCCTTCACAGGGAGTTTCTGTTAAGGACAGGAATCAACTGCCCCCTGTGTTAACACTTGGACTATGAGCAGGGCCTCTTGTGTGGTTTAATTCTCTGTTAGTTACAATAATCTTTCGATTCTTCGTGATATCTGTGATATCTGTGTTCTTTGTTGTTTGTTAAATTCCGCTTGCGCTTCTGTGTGATATTGTCTATCACTGCCCCCTTTTCCACTTGGCCAGTCAACAAATTGACCGGGTATCTGGTTGGTAAAAGGGATCTTGTGCAGTGTTGTGTGTGCTTGTTAATACTGGTTGAGCTGTGATTATATTGGTTATTCTTTTGTGTAATTGGATTGTACTATGGCTGATGATAAAAAATCTGGAGATGATACCTTCTCTAGTGATGGTAGCATTCCCCCTGTTCTTGATTCACAGATAAGTAAACTTGACTTTGGTAATCCCCTATATCTCCATGCAAGTGATACTAGTAATATTTCTATTATCTCAATAAAACTAAAAGGCACTGACAATTACTCTGTATGGGCAAATGCTATGCAACTTGCTCTTAATTTAAAAAAATAAGATAGGTTTCATAGATGGCTCGTGCCTTAAACCTGAAAATGATGAGTTAGGAAAACAATGGGATAGATGCAACTTTGTAGTGTTATCATGGATCTTAAATTCCATATCAGAAGATCTTTATGTTAGTCAAATTTTCTCAAAAGATGCCTATGCCGTCTGGCAAGAATTAAAAGAAACATATGACAAAGTGGATGGATCAGTTGTGTTTAACGTGTACCAAAACATTAATTCTCTGACCCAGAATGGGTCATCTATATCAGACTATTATCACAAACTAAATTCCATGTGGCGTCAATATGATACATTAACTAACCTACCTACATGCACTTGCCAAGCTGCAAAAGGGTTCTCTAGCTTCAATCAAAACTTAAAGCTTATGCAATTTCTTATGGGTTTAGATGAAGTATACCAACCTATTAGATCTAATATTCTAACTAAAGATCCTCTACCATCTGTCAAAGCTGCATTCTCCATCATTTCTAGTGAAGAGTCTCACAGAAATTCATCTTCTAAAACTAGCTCTAAGACTCAGGCAACAGCCTTTGTTGCTAGAGCCTCAGAACCCAAGAAAAAATCTGGAAGAGGCTCTCCACTAAAATGTTCACATTGTAACCTAACTGGACATACAATTGAGAAATGTTATGAACTCATAGGGTATCCAGAAAATTACAAAAAGAAATCAAATACTTCTAAGGCTGCCAACATGAGTAATAACTCTGTATTGACAAATAAGACTATTCCTCCTGACTTTCCCTTCACTCCTGACCAGATTTCAAAATTGCTATCTCTTGTCAGTGAAGGATCTTCCTCTAACTCTCAGATTAATGCTAACATGTCAGGTAACATCTGCATAAATGAAAACTGTAAAAGTCATTATATGAACATTGTGAGCTCTACCAGTTCAAGTGAGTTCAATCTTACACAAGGTTGGATAATTGACTCAGGTGCAAATCAACATATGACTGTATCTGAGACCAATATGGTCAACCTTGTTGATGTGTCTGATGGGGTTGTCTGTAGGGCATCCAAATGGCACTAGAGGTTAAATCACAAAAATTGGTAATATCAAACTGACAAATGACATAATACTAGTTGATGTGTTAGTTGTACCTGAGTATTATGTAAATCTGATGTCTGTTCATAAACTCACTAAGGATAATAAACTTAAATGCTGTTTTGATGAACATACCTGTTCCATTCAGGATTTACATCAAAACAAGTGTCTGATGAGTGGTAAACAAATTGATGGCCTATACTTCTATAAGGATGTATCTAGAGGTATTATGCCTGGTCTTTGTAACATGTTTGCTTGCTCTGACTCCCACAGCCTTTGGCATGGGAGACTTGGTCATCCATCACATCATGTTCTAAATGTTTTGAAAAAGGACCTCATGATTACAAATACCAACAGTAATCTGCCCTGTGAAATATGTCATAAATCTAAGCAAACAAGGCTTCCTTTCCCTGAAAGCTCACATGTGTCAACCACACTAGGTGAACTAACGCACATTGACTTATGGGGTCCCTTTAAGATATCATCCAGAGAAGGTTTTAAATACTTTCTAACCATAGTGGATGATTACTCCATAGCTGTCTGGATATACTTGTTGAAATCTAAGGATGAAGTAATGAGTCATATAGAAAGTCTGATTAATTTGATAAAAACTCAATTCTCAAAAGTAATCAAATGCTTCAGATCTGATAATGGGACTGAATTCACTAATCATTCTTTAGAGAACTTGTTTTCAAAACATGGAATAATTCATCAAACATCCTGTGTTTATACTCCACAACAAAATGGAGTTGTGGAAAGAAAACACAGACATCTGCTGAATGTGGCCAGGTCTCTTATGTTCCAAAGTGGGATTCTTATGAATATATGGAGTGAATGTATTCTATTTGCCTGTTATTTGATAAATAGGACTCCATCATCTGTGCTCTCTGGCTTATCTCCTTACGAATTAGTATATAAATGCAAGCCTTCTCTTTCACACCTAAGAATCTTTGGCTGTCTGTGCTTTGCTACTACTCTTCACCCTGGAAACAAATTTGATTCCAGGGCAATAAAATGTGCATTTATGGGATACTCTAATAATAAAAAAGGATATAAACTATGGAATTTAGATAAGAAAGAATTTTTTTATTCAAGAGATGTTAAATTCTATGAGAATATATTTCCTTTTAAATCTAATTCATGTAACCCAGACCATAGTAGCAATGTAGACAGTGACACTATATTTGACACCCTATTTCTTCCCAATGATGATGAGAAGGCTAATAAAGGTAATAATCAGGAGGGATTCAAGGGTAAGACTTAGATTCCTGAGAATCCATTAGATACTCCTGCTGATGTATATGACTCCTCAGGGCATCAGTCTGGTGGTCAATCTGCCACTGATGAGAACCATGAGCATCATGTTGGTAGAACCTCTGCCACTAATGCAGAGTTGCAGTCAAATACACAGCAGTATGATGAATTTAATGAGGATGCTTGTGAGACTGAGCATTACTCTGACCCTGGGAATGATCCTGCCAAATCTGAAGGACCTCTTAGGAGATCTAGTAGGGTTAGTTCTGTTCCTAAACATCTTAGTGACTTCATTGTTCATGGTAAAGTAAAATATGGCATAGAAAAGGTTGTAAATTACTCTAATCTAACCCCTCAGGACTACTGTTTTGTATCTTTGCTGAATAAAAGCAGTGTACCTACTAGCTATAGAGATGCATGTTTAGATAAAAATTGGATTAATGCCATGAATGAGGAAATGGAAGCACTAAATAGGAATGGAACCTGGATTTTAACAGATCTTCCTAAGGATAGAAAAGCAATAGGGTGTAAATGGCTGTATAAAATTAAGTATAAGTCATCAGGAGAAATAGAAAGATATAAGGCAAGATTAGTAGCCAAAGGATATAGCCAAAGAGAAGGTCTTGACTTTGATGAAACATTTTCACCTGTTGTAAAAGTGGTAACTGTAAGATGCTTGATTAGTGTAGCCATTCAAAATGGGTGGAATTTATATCAGTTAGATGTCAATAATGCATTTTTATATGGTACATTGACTGAAGATGTATATATGAAACTCCCTGAAGGTTATTATTCTGATTTCAATAGTAATAAAGTTTGTAAGCTTGTGAAGTCTCTTTATGGGCTTAAACAGGCTCCTAGAAAATGGAATGAGAAGTTAACCTCAACTCTACTTGATCTAGGTTTTGTTCAAAGCATTAATGATTATTCCTTGTTTGTAAAAGGTTCTGGTAATATGCTTGTTGCTTTATTGGTATATGTAGATGACATTGTAATTACTGGGAATAATGAACATGAGATTGAGAAAGTCAAACATTCTCTCAATCAAAGTTTTTTGATAAAAGACTTGAGTAAACTCAAGTATTTCTTGGGTATTGAGGTCATAGAGACTAAGGGGGGATGTGTTTGAGCCAAAGGAAGTATTGTTTGGAATTGTTGTCTGAGTTTGGTCTTCTTGGCTGTAAACCTTCTTCTGTACCTATTGATCAAAATGTTATTGCTACTGATTTGAATAATTCGGATAAAAGAGATTTTAAGTTGAAAAATGTGACTCAGTATCAAAAGTTAGTTGGTAAATTGATTTATCTGACATTAACCAGACCAGACATAGCATTTGCAGTGCATAGTTTGAGTCAGTTTATGCATGAACCCTTGAATTCACATCTAACCATTGCTCTTAAATTGCTAAGATATTTAAAAGGTTCACCTGGTCAAGGTATATGTTTTAAAAGGTCAGAAAATTTTTCGCTAAAATGCTTTGTTGATGCTGATTGGGGTAAGTGTTTGTCTACTAGAAGGTGCGTTACTGGATACACTGTTTTCTTGGGTGACTCATTGATTTCTTGGAAGAGTAAGAAGCAATCCACCGTATCTCGATCTTCTACTGAAGCAGAGTATCGAGCCATGTGTGTGGCTAGTTGTGAAGTCATTTGGATCTTAAAAATTTTGACTGATTTACATGTTAAACAAAGTCTTCCTGTTAATCTGTTTTGTGATAGTAAGGCTGCAATTTTGATAGCAGCCAATCCTGTATTTCATGATAGAACGAAGCATTTTGAAATAGATTTACATTTTTTGAGAGAAAAGGTTGCAGCAGGTGTGCTACAACCTGTTAAAATTGATACTGTTGATCAAATAGCTGATGTTCTAACTAAGGGACTTAGTGTTAAACAACACAAAGTTCTTTGTGACAAAATGGGTTTGTATGATTGTTTTAGAATCTGAATTGAGGGGGGGTGTTGAAATTATATTAGTATAATATCAATTCATATTCTAAATCTTGGTTATAAGTTTATTTACACAATTCTTGTGGATGTCAGGTGTTATGAAGTTCAATAGCTGAATGTGTCATTAGCTAAAGTTCGAGGGACTGTTTGTGACAAGGCTAAAGTTCGAGGGACTGTTTGTGACAAGGACTGGAAGCTGGATGGCTATATAAGCAGCTGTATCGTACGTTTAGGGTTAATCACCCTCTGCACTTCATTTCACTTTCATACATTCGTACTTCGTCTTCAACCCATTCTAGGGTTTGTTCATATCTGGTAGAAAGATCTTGTTCTAGATGATTCTTTGTACTAGAACTCATAGATTTGTATCAGTTCTATTAGATAGATTCTCTGGTTGTGTTGGGTTTTCTTCATCAGACGAAATAGTTTTTCTTGTATAAATCATTTCTTTGTAATCAAAAGTTTCATGAGTTTATGTTTGATAGATATCTTTGATTTCAACACTTCGCCCTTGGTTGGGTTTCCGTAAAGCCACATCTTAAAAAGTAGTTTAAATAAAATAAATTTACAAATAAATTTTGGAATAATATTTTAACTACTCATTATGATTTGATTATGTAGAAAGCAAAAAATGTTTAACCAAATCATCCTGGGTTACTCGGGCTAGTTAACTCAAGTCGAGCTTCAATTAAAACTTATTTAATAAACGAGTTCGAACCCAAGTTCATATACTTAGCTTCATAATACATATATAATTGTGTATTATATATTGTTATATATAATAGTGTATATTCGAAGATTCAAATCTATCACGGATAAACCATTCACCCTACCTACAGATTTGATTTTAATTATATAATGAATACAATATAAATTCTAAAAAACATATAATATAAATCTAAAAAGACGGTACAAATTTCTAGTAGTATCGAGCAGCAGACAGAACTTGCAAGAAGCCAAGAAGCACTTCGGTCACCCTAATATATTGAAGTGTTTTGATTTTGGTTTTAAAGCTATTATTTATTAAAAATGAAAGGTTCAAACAAAAAGACTCTTAAAACTAAAAAATATAACAAAATAATCTCAATAATCAATCTTCTTACCAAATATTTAAGATCAAATTGTAAAAAAAGTTTGTTAGATGATATTTTATTAATAGTCACTTTTATTGACTTTATTTAAATGTTCATAGCTGTTATGTACGTCATTCCTTTTTTTATCAAAATTCCACCATAAAAACGACTGTCTTTTTATCTTTAAAATGATTATAGTATTGTTATATAAATAATAATAACTATTTTTATATTTTAAGCTCATATGTCGTTATTGTGCATTCAGTGTAGTTTATAATATGTTCTTGTTAGTTATTATGGTTTTTTAAATTCATAATTTTTTATAAATAACATAATGATGGAATAACATTGTTGTGTATCTTTAATATATAAAACATAATTTTAAATATTGTAAAACATAATAATAGATAACAAGTTTATATAATCTATAAAAAAACAATGACAGAAGATAAAACATTTTGTTATATCAATACTTTGAGTTTGAAAATTACATTGGTAAAAGTATATCATTATATATTTCAAATTATAAAACATAAGGATTGATAACAAATCAATATCATCTATGGAAACAATGAAAAAAGTGTAATGAAATGGTTTAAAACGTAAAATACAATAATAAATACATATAACAAATGATATAAAATATATGACACAATTAACTAATACTTAACACAAAAAACATATAAAACACAATGAGTTGACGTTCTTGACACAATATCCAAAATATCTTTTTTTTAAATAATAGAAGGATACATGTAAAGCCTACAATTCTTTTTAAACGTTTAAGTTTAAATACTCTTTTTATAGTAACCATAACCTTATTTAAATATCCTTTTTCTGTACAACTTAATTTTTTCTAAATGACAAACTCACATCCCACTAATTTTACTCCTAAATGTACATCATTTATTAACATCGAGATATGGAACGTCAACTATGTTAAAAAGATAGGGTTTTCTTCTCTATATGGCGGCTAGGGAACGATTTAAGGTCTACACATGGTACGATGTTCCATACAAGGATGTTAGAAGATCCAAGAAGCATGGGGAAACAGATACTAACGTCAAGATCACAAAAGTTTTTGTATCGAATCTGCCGGAGGGTGTTCTTCGGCTGATTTGGTGCAAGTTATGAAAGGTTTTGGTGTCATCCAAGGTACGTATATTGCCCGTAAGTATGATAAACTAGGGAAGAGGTTTGGATTCGTGTCGTATATTAATGTTGAAGACCCGATGCGACTAGAAAGAAACCTTAAGGATGTGTGGATCGGTAGTTATAAGCTTTACGCTGTAGTGGCTAGATTTGTGAATGGGAGGAAGGTTCAAGGTAAGGAGAGCAAAGTGTGGAAGCCGGTGATCGATACGAATCCAGATAAAGGGGTTGAAATGAATAATGATACGAATTTCGACTCGGGTATGAATAATGTTTTTGTTGGGAAGTCTAATGTGGGTAATAGAACGTTTAGAGAGACTCTTTTGAATCTTGATCCTGGTAAGGAGGTGTTGAATGTCAAGGTGAAGGATGATGTTATGGTTCGGAGTAATTGGGATGGTCTTGGATTGTTGGGGAAGGCTAAAGATCTTGCTTCCTTAACGACTCTAAGAATATGGTTGAGAGAATCCGTTAATTGTCAGGTTAAGATTAAGTATCTTGGGGGTTTATCGGTTATCTTGGTGTTTGGGTCTATCGAGGACAAGAATTGGTTTTTTGATAAGAAAGGAGTTTGGGGGAAGGTTTTCGGGTCTTTGGATGCTTGGGAAGGGCAAATATGGGAGTTTGAACGTGTTGCATGGCTTAGAATTATGGGTATTCCGTTATGTTTAAGTGTTGCGTCTATCGTTGCGGACATTGCGTCTAAGGTGGGAGATGTCATCCAAATGCCTAGTGAGGTGGATGGGGATGAGGACTTGTCTTATGTCATGGTTGGAGTGCTCACAAAGTCTACTAATAGAATTCAGCAGTTGATTAATTTACAATGGAAGGCTTCGGTGTTTCCTATTTCTATTGAGGAAGATTGCACAGATTGGGCACCGGATTGTATTTTTGATAAAGAGGAGGAAGTTGTTGATGAAGAGGAAGAGAGTGGCGTAAAGGATATGATGGACGCTGTGGACGATTATGAGGTTAGGGAGCCGGCTGTCGTTCAGGGTGGAGGGGATAGTGTGGCTGTGGAGGATGTAGGTCAACAGGGTGATCCGGTGGCCGATGCTACGAGTTTTGATGATATTCAACCGAAGTTAACTGAGGTGGATACGATGGGGCTCAATCTTGTGAACGACGAAGGTAAAAAGAAAGGGAAAGGGTATAGAAAAAAGGCGAGAAAGAAGTTATCGATTTCACCGGTGGGGCATGACCGGCCGAAGAAGAGACAACGAGAAGGGGAAGATCTATTCAATTTGGATAGGTTTATTTATTGTGTGAGTTCCAATCCTTTGTATGATGTTAACGAGGGACAATCTATATCTACTCGGGGTGGAATGGGGGTCATGGAAAAGGATGATGTTGGTTTTTCTAAGGATATGAGTTACGCAGAAGAGGGTGATAGTGGAGGTAACAAGGATGAATTGATCGCGGCTGAAAAAACTTTAGTTGATGAAGATAATGTTGGATGTATTATGAAAGAGGTGAGTGAAACTATGGGGTTTGGAAAGAAGCTAGGAGTTGAAAACATTGGAAATTTCGAACTTTCGGTTGGTAATATGGTTAGGGAGGAAGGCTTTCAATCGGTTTATCAATGAATGTGTTGTCTCTAAATATTCGAGGTATGGGGTCCGAGTCCAAAGGTGTTTGGGTTCGGGAGTTATGTAGAAAGAATGAAATAGGGATGCTTATGTTACAAGAGTCGCAAATGGTAACTATTGATGGTTTTGATTTGAGCAAATTCTGGGGTAGTGGGGAATATAGTTTTGATTGGGTGCCATCTTCGGGTCGTTCTGGTGGGCTTGTTTCGTTATGGAATCCGAAGGCGTTTTCTTCGGTGGACGTTAGGAAACATGATAATTTTCTCATCGTGAATGGTGTTTTGAAGGAGGATGGGTCTAATTTTCTTGTGTTAATACGTATATACCGCAAAAGTTGAGTGATAAAAGACGTATTTGGAATGATATGAGATCAGCGATTGATATGGATACGGGGCTTTGGATTATTGGAGGTGACTTTAATTGTGTTCGCCGTCGTGATGAAAGGAGAAATTCTAAGTTCAAGGCAGCAGCGGCGATGGAATTCAACGAGTTCATTGATGATTTATCTCTTCGAGAATTTGTATTACGTAATCGAAAATTCACTTTTTGTGCAGGTAATAAGCTTAGTCGCATTGACAGGATTTTCGTGTCTTCCTCCATTTGTGATCGTTGGCCTAATGCGGAGTATCGGGCTTTGGATAGGCTGCACTCTGATCATTGTCCTTTGATTTTAAAGTTGGTTTCCATGAATTATGGCGCCAAACCATTTCGCTTCTTTAATTCGTGGATAAGTAGAGATGGATTTGATGATGTTGTGAGGAAAGCCTTATCCGTAGATAATAATTCGAGTTTAAAACCGGATCTTTGATTCATGGACAAGCTTAAAAGAGTCAAATGTGGCCTTTTAAATTGGTTGAAAAACGTTAAAAATAATGAAACAGAGGAGGGGGCGGTTCTTAGAAAAGAGATTGAAGATATTGAGGTAATTATGGAGCAAAGGGATTTATCTGAGGAAGAGAATTGGGTGTATGAAGAGGGTTTCAAAAGAGTGAAAGAAATTGAATTTTTGAAAGTTAAGGATTTGAAACAAAAGTCTCGGGTCAAATGGGCTAAGGAAGGGGATGAGAACTCGGCGTTTTTTCATGGTTTCATTAATAGCCGCAAGGTGAGTAATGGGATCCCGGGTTTAGTCATAAATGGGAGTTGGGAAACGCGGCCTAATGTACTTTAAAAAGAGGTGATGATATTTTTTCGCAATAAATTTAAAGACGATATGGTGGTCCGGCCGTATGTTCGATGTTATGATTTAAAACTAGTTTCTAATGCGGATGCGTCTATGTTAGTGGGGTGGTTCTCTGAATTAGAAATTAAGGAGGCAATTTTTAATTGTGGGAGTGATAAAGCTCCCGGGCCGGATGGTTTTAACTTTGGCTTTGTTAAAAGATTTTGGCCTCTGTTGGTTGGTGATTTCGTTAAGATTTTTGACGACTTTTTTGATACGGGCATTATTAGTCGGGGGGTTGGGTCGTCATTTATTACATTGATCCCTAAGGTGAATGATCCGGTTTGTTTGGGAGAATACCGTCCGATTAATTTGATTGGGATTGTAAGTAAAGTTATTTCTAAAGTGCTTGCGAACAGACTAAGAAAGTGATGAATTCGATTATTCACGAGACTCAATCCGCGTTTATTGCGGGTAGGTATATTCTTGATGGTCCGTTAATTGTTAGTGAGGTTTTGGCCTGGGCTAGAAGAAGTGGTAAGCGTTTTTTCATGTTTAAGATCGATTTTGAAAAGGCGTATGACAATGTGAACTGGGAGTTTTTGCTAATGGTTATGAGACAAATGAATTTTCTGGATAAGTGGTGTGATTGGATTGCCGGGGTTTTATCTTCGGCGAGATCATCTGTTCTGGTCAATGGTGTTCCTACGTTTGAATATCAGTGTAGTAAAGGTATGAGACAAGGTGATCCTATTTCTCCATTTTTGTTTACTATTGTTATGGAAGTTTTATCGGGTTTGGTTAAGAAAGCGTGCGTTGAAGGGGATTTTATAGGGGTTCAACTTCCAAATGATAGGCCGTGTTTATCCCATTTATTGTATGCGGACGATGCTATGTTAATGGTGGAATGGTCGGACTCTAATTTTATTAGTTTGAAAAGAATATTGAGAATTTTTTACCTTTGTTCGGGCCTGAAGATTAATATTAAAAAGTCTACGCTTTTTGGTATTGGTTTGGCTGATGAAGAAGTTTCGAGTCGGGCTGATATGCTTGGGTGTTGTTCGGGTGGTATCCCGTTCAAGTATCTTGGGATTCAAGTTGGAGCCAATATGGGGAGAATAAATAATTGGGATTCAGTGGTAGAGGTGTTTCAAAAAAGACTTTCTAAATGGAAGTCGAGGATGATTTCGATGGGGGGTAGGGTGGTTTTAATTAAATCGGTCTTGGAGAGCATTCCGAATTATTATTTCTCCTTATTTAAAGCTCAGGTAGCGGTTGTCAATTGCTTGGAAAAGATGGTGAGGAGGTTTTTATGGGAGGTAATGAGGATCAACACAAAGTTCATTGGGTTGGGTGGGAGGTGGTTACGTGGCCTAAAAAGTTGGGTGGTCTCGGTCTTACTAAGTTGAATGTTAGTAATAATGCGCTTTTATTGAAATGGATTTGGAAATATAGAACGGAGGGGAAGGCGTTGTGGAGGAAAGTCATAGATGCTATTCATGGTTCGAGGCGTAGATGGACTTCGGTCCCTTATAACAAGGCTCTGGGTAGTGTTTGGGGCAAGATTGTGGCTAGTGGAGATAAACTTATTATTAACGGTTCCTCTTTTAATAGTTTATTGCAGGGACGGATTGGAAATGGTAAAGTTATTAAATTTTGGATCGACCCGTGGCTGAATGGGGTTCCTTTAAAAACTTTGTATCCGGATCTGTTTCGTCTTGAAAAAGATAAGTGGTGTGTTGTAGCGGATAGAATCAATATCAATGGGAGAACAGGTGCTATGGCTTGGGATTGGAAGCGCTACCCGTCTACCGAGCAGGAGATCGCAGAACTGATTCTATGTTCACGGCTGGTTGCTGAAACAGTTCTGAATGATAATGAAGATGCGTGGATATGGAATGCTAGTTTGTTGCAGAATGTATCGATCCAGGATACTAAAACTTGGGTTGAAGGGGTGCGGCTCCCGGATGTTGATACAGAGGTGGTTTGGGTGAAGTGGATCCCGGCTAAATGTAATCTTTTTTTCTGGCGTGCTTCCATGAATCGGATTCCGACTATTCAAGCTCTTCGACATCGGAATATTATGGTACATTATACAGGTTGTGTGTTGTGTGATGGTCCGGATGAGTCGGTTGATCATATTGTGGCAGAGTGTTGGTTCTCTAACGGAGTGTGGAGTGGGATAGCCAGGTGGTGTAATATTCCCCGATTTATTTGTTCTCGGTTCGTGATATTCATACTATTGTGGAGCATTCGGCCATTTCTCAACCAAAGAAAGAGATTGTGCGCGGCATATTGGTTATCGCTCTGTGACGGATTTGGAAGGCTAGAAACGAAAAACAATTTTCCAAGATTAATGCATTGGTTTCGAACGTCATCGCGGATGTGAAGGCTCTTAGTTTTCTTTGGTTTAATAGTCGTAGTAAAGGAAATGAGGTTAATTGGGAGGGTTGGAGTAGTTTTGATTTTGACGTTATGTAAGTGATTGTTGTGGGGTTATCTCTGCCTTGGAGATAGGAGTAGTTTTGATTTTGACGTTATGTAAGTGATTGTTGTGGGGTTATCTCTGCCTTGGAGATAGGCCAGTGTGTTTTAATGAAATTTGCCTTCTAAAAAAAACTATGTTAGAAAGATACCATTCCAAAACTTTGGTACCGTTAAGTTACATGTCTATATATTTAACTAATGCTAATACTTTTTTAATAAATATTTTACTCTAATAAAATAGTAATAATAATAACATGTGACAGCATATTTATTATTATTAATAATTTTCAGTTTCTCTCTTTGTAAAATATCACATTAAGAGTTGATTTTCGTAAATAAAAAAATGATCTTTTTATAATGTATTTATTGGAAAACAAATTAATATAACATAAGAAATTTTTTTAAAACATCAAACTTTTTAAAAATACAAAATATTTTACAATTGGTATTTTTATAAAGTAAAAATTTAAAAAATAACATGTTTAACGTTTTATTTTGAAATAAATATTTACTTTTATTTGAAAAAAACAAAATAGGTTGAAAAATAAAAGTTTAAAAAGTTTATGGCATTTTTATTACTTATACTACTTTCTCATACGTAATTTTAATTAATTATTATTTTATAATATCGTTTTATAATTAATAAATTTTTAATATATTTAATACTTTATTTATATAACTATTGTAATATACGAGTTTACTAAACTAGTTATTTAAAATAGTCTTACTAGAAAACTTATCTTTTTCAGGTTAAGTAACAATAAAATTGTTATGCCATGTTTATTAATTGAAGATTTTTTTGGAGAGTTCTCCCTCTCTATCTCTAGAATATGAACATTTTAGATAAGATATATTTAAATCTTGTTGTGTTTCTAGTTTAGAATGTGGAAAACGTATTCAGATGAAATTGTTTTCTCTGTGATTTCTTTTCGTATCAGCATTCTTAAAAGAAAAGGATAAAATACAAAATACAAACAAGAGAACATAAAATGCAATTATATGAATAATTATTCTCTAAATTGAAAACGCTAATCATATTATCCTATACGACAAACAATACATAACATTCAAATAATCTTCCAACGTACGCACTAAAACCAATATGAGGTCCAAATTAGTACGATCTAATAAGGTAAATCAATACAAATTAACCTTTGAATGTGTTTTATATGTTTTATTTATCTAGGGAGAATGTATCGACAATGAGGATAATGGGATTATACCTTTAAAAATCGATGAACATGTTAGTAGACCACCGACGTGGTTGAAGGAGACGCTTGTTAATTAGCGATGGATATCAAATGCGATTACACTAGGAATAATATGATAATGTTGCGAGCTCTGATTATGCTAATGACTATTCTATCACGAGAAGTTCTGTGATGACATGGAAGAGTCAGGGCCGTGCCATTTGGAAAATGATAGATAAAGATGGATCATTAATTTTTATCTTTTTATAAAATGAAACTTGTATTTTTTTATGTTTTTTTTAAAGTTTCATGTTCATTCCTACGTGAAAAAATACTCCAAAAATGAATAGACAAATGTTAAACAAATATACAATCGTGTATAGATATAACCAAAAAAATTATTTTGAACTTTGTTCAATTTGGTTATCTTGTTTTGGATATCATTTTCAGTTTAAGCAAAACCAGGTTTAATTAACCTGAATACAAGTTTAATCGGATCACTTCAGTTCTCTGCAATATTAGTTTGGTTAGCGGATGATTTTTAAGTTTTTGAGCTACGAAATGATATAAAGTTGTTAACGCTATATAATATTGAACGTCCTTCAAAGGTTTTTTTATTTTATATTTTATGTTTTTTTATAAATCTTTTCCAGTTAACTAAAATAATTCTCTCCAACTCAACCTAACATGATTGTGAAATCTAAAATTTCATTTGTTTAAATTAAATTTATGGCTGTCCAATCATGAGTCCAATCCACTAAAGAAACGGGGGAAAGGCAAGATCATTACTATTTTGAAAGGGACAATATTTATATATAATAACATTTTATGATCTCAGGTACTAGTTATTTAATATTGAAGTTATATATAGGGTCTTAATGTGGACACCGTCGGGTTTTTTGAGGGTAGGCCAAATCAAAAGGTCACGATTAAGGCTAAAGGTCACGTTTGGATACCTAAACGTGACCGCAAGGGCTTGCGGTCACGGTTTCTGTGTCGTCTTCTGACACCTCGTGACAACAAAACGACAAATCGCCACGACTCAGATCAGGTCTGGTGGCCTGCGATCGGCGACGGATCATACGGTGGCGACATGAGATCCTCTCATATACGAGACCCTCTATATAGAGTACATTCACCGACTAATCGCCACGTCCGTCGCTGGTGGTGGGGCGGGGACGACAGGGTCAACACCGCCGACTTTCTTTCTCCGGTGTGTACTCACACACCGACACTGCCACCTCGCGCATGCCCTTACGGACTACTTTGTTAGTTATTATCACAGGCAGGCGCGAGGGGCGTTGGTGTGCGGGAACATCGTCTCCCGCATTGCTCGGTGCCTAGGGTACGCTCATGCCATGTCCCAGCTCCCGCTACCTCCGATTCCTGTGCGTGTGACAAACCGGGCCACCGCCACTGGGATGAGGATCGTTCAGAGGTTCACTGACGGCACGTGGCACCTGCTCAGTAGATACCATGAGCTAGTGGCATGGGTGCCCGAGCCGTTGGTGGACCTACCCGAGTTGGCGGGGGCTGAGGTCCACGTTTCAGGTTGCCCACAAGCCGCTTGGTGGCGGGGAGGATCAGCCCATTCCTCCCCCGCACGACCAGGACCCGCTCCAACATCCTCAGCGCGTGTACCATGCAGTGCGACAGCCTGCTCACGTTATAGATATGCTTCAGGACACGCGAGCCAGGGTCACGAGACTGGAGGATATGCTGGACTGGGCCATCCAGCACATTGTCGCCGACTATGCGCCCACGGTACGCCGTTGTTGTCACAGCCACCGAGGCGGTTAGGCCATGACGGTGATGGCCCATCTGGCGCGGGCGGGTCTGGTTAGGGCAGTGATCCAGAGATGACGGATTAGATAGGTATTTTGTGTGTATTTTATTTCTTTTTGTATGTAAAAACTCGTTGTATATATATATACAGTTTCAGTTATGATGACTTGTATATTTGGTTATGTTTGTTGGTTGGTTTCTTTGTTTGTTTGTTTTATATTTGTAATGGTGATAATGTTAATTGTATATGTTTGATAACAACGACTGATTTTTATGATTAGGTTAACATGTGATAAATAAAAACCAACTTGTTTAATAAATAATTAAACACAAAAATTACTTGTAATATGATAAATTAATAATAAACACAAAACACAAACTCGTATGTTACGATTAGGTTAACCGTGTGATAAAATAAAAATAAAAACAACTAGTATGATTACTCAAATTTAGAAAATATATAATATGTCTGTATAATGACAACCGATTTTTACAAACTCGTAAACAAATTAAACACAAAACCGTCACATTAATAATAAATAAATACATGTAATATGATAAATTATTAATAAACACAAAACACAAACTTGTGAGTTACGATTAGGTTAAACGTGTGATAAAATTAAAATAAAAACAAACTATTATGATTAAAAAAATATAAAAAATATATGCAATATGTCACGGTTTGGCCAAACCGTGACATATAGCCCTCCAAAACCCTAACTGCGCACAATCAATTTCCCATTAATTACATACCCGCAATAATTGCAACGGATCCCAAGGTTAGTTGGACTCTAACTGTCACGGTTAGGTCTCACCGTGACAGTTAGGTCTCACACTCGACTGAAAGGTCGCGGGGAGCCCTAACTGTAACCGTTCGAGTCGGCAACCCTAAAAAATCTGCGGTGTACACAGAATTTCCCATATATAACTAAATTTGCAATCTATTTATTGAATTACAACAATTGTTAATACACTAATATCAATCAAAGTAATATGAAAATGAATATTTACATTGTTATGCGACACAAAGTACCCAAAAAAATGACTTAGTATGTTTACATAAACAAAAAAAACTAAATCATATGTTTAAATAGCTTATTCTACAAACGTCACCAACTTCCAAAACAGTATGTTTAAAATTAATAATGCACCGATATATATATATAAAATACTATATATATATACACACATATATATATACATATATATAAGCATTTTACATTCAAAGAATTTGAAGTTATTGTTGTGCACTTTGTTAACGATCACATACTTATATTACTTTTTATAAAGTTTTGGCAAAGACTTAAAAATGCAACTTTTTAAAAATTTAGACACGGAAACATAAACTATTAGTTATTAGATACCCCAATGATGGTATTTAAAGTAATAACAAATGTGCTTTAGATTTTGATATGGGTTTGGTTAAATGGACACGTCATTATTTAAATCAACATCCTAAATTACTATACGGGCGTATAGCCTCATGCGCGTCGTATAGGGAGGGGGGTCGTATAGCCCTATACGGGGCGTAAACCCTTTGACATCCCTGAATTTTCCTCGTAGTCAGTGTCAAATTAGCTATACACGTTGTATAGCCCTATATGTTCGTATAGGGTCGTATAGGGCTATATGGGACGTATAGCTCTCTAACACCCCCTGAACTTTTTCGTTTTCAGTGCATTCGACCCTATACGCCACATATGGACCCCTACACGACGTATATGAGGTGTCGATTTATCTAGGTGGTGTCTAAATATCGGAACCCTTTGATATATTATGTTCGATTCGTTTGATACGTTACATTAACTATCCAGGGGCCTATGTGACATTAGAGATTTAGGATAGGCTTGAGATCTAGAAGCAAGATGTGTTTGTGTTTTTATGAAAACCTTTATTACAGCTTTAAATTGTGCAAATATTGTCAGAAAGACTATTTGTTTGGAAAAACACATAAACCGTTAATGTGTATTTCCAATTTTTAAAAACCGGAACGGAAAGCAAACCGGACGTGTAGAGGTTCACTGGTCGGACCGAATTACGAACCGGAAAACAAATAACACCTTTTTTAACGGCAAACATATCCTACTCTTAAATTACTTCATATTACACCATTGCATTGGTTTGAACCAGGACCTCCTTTTTAAAAGTAAAGTCAGTGGGCTAGTTCACAGTGGGGTTAACCAGTTTAATATTACACCTAAGTATTAGTTCATACTTGTTCGCTCATTTTAAATTCCAGCATCAAATAGTTATACGGTGTTTGATTTTTTAACCGGTTAGAAATTTAATAAATTCCAAAAAAAGAAAAGAAAAAAAGAGAAAGAGAACAAAAGACATGTTGCCTAGTGACATAAAAATATCCAAACGAGTGTTCACTTCATTCGGTGAGTTTAATCTCATTACAAACAAATTATATGAGTTTTGAACTAGTTTTGTGAGCATGTAAATTCTAATTAGACAAAAAAAGACGTAGAAAATGTGTGATTATATAAATACTATTGAAATTATGTTAAACTAAATTGATATTATATTTATACTTAATTAATATTTAACAATTAACATAAGAGAAAAAGAAAAAAAATAAATCGAACATGAATATGTCTAAATATTTACTATTTCATAACAAATAAATAAATATTACTGTGATTGACTGATCTACCACAATAAATAGAGAAACAAATTATTTCCCAATAGAACCTAAAAACTAAAACTTAAATAATAATCTGTACATGACACCGTTTCAATAATAATAATAACACTCGCCGGAGTTCCAAACAATCACCACCTCACTCCTCCTTCTCACCGGCGAACCGTCACCGTCGACCCACATCCTCCGCCGCGGCGGCCGCCAGGCGGCGTAAACAGCCGGAGCCACACCACCACCCATCTCCGCCGTAAGACCACCGTCCTCCGCCACCGTTGCAACCTCCCACCGTCTCCCGGAGCTCATTTCAACGCCCCATATCGGACTTTCACTGCCGTACTCCGATTCATCGTCGTCAAAATCCAAACCCCAACCAAACCCATCCCACAACTTTACAACACTCTTTCCCGCGGAAAAATCCGACCACGGAAACCCATTACGCCGCCGGAGAGCCACACCACACCACCGTCACCGTCACCGTCACCGTCACCGACTTCGTTATTGTTGTTCCCCCAATAACGAAACACTTCATCCACACGACCGTCGTTAGATTCACCTCATCGTCATCGGAATCCGCCACCGACGACGTCGTATCATCATCATCATCATCATCATCATTATCATCATCGTCTTCGTCGTCGGAAAAGTCAAAATCAAATCCCATCGTCAAAAAACCTGTTGGGGGCATGAATTTCTGCAAGAAAGCAACAATTAACACGAATCTGTGCATAATCGTCTTGATTTTGTTGAATACGGTGGTGAAAGTGGCGAAAGCTGCAAAGAATTAGAGCTCCACACGTCCATAAGCTGTAGAAGTGAGGGAGTTGATCGATTGAAGAAAGTTTGGGGATTAGAGATGGGTTTGTAGGCATTTCATCTGGGCTTCGAAGTCACCGAGTGAGATTAAGGTCTGTGATTTCCATGTTGATGGTGATTTAGAGATGAGAGAATAGGGGAGAAGAAGAAGATGATGAATTAGGGGATTTATAATGATGGTTAGGTGAGTTTAGGGGAGGCGTTGAAGAATGGCTAAAAACTGAGCTACCTAGTCTTAACATCTCCCCACCTTAATAAAACGGTATGTAAGATGAACATGTCAATACCATATTGCTCCTCAACAAATTTTTTCTGCTCCTCAACAATTTTTCCGCTTTCTCTCCTATTTAATAATAACATTAATTATTAATAATATTATTATTTTTTATTAAAATAGTTTTTTAATAAATTAAGCAAGAGATATTTACTAATGTTATTTCTAAGATTTTTTTTTCATAATTTAGAAAACATTTTAGAATATCAAACTTTTTAAAAAATACAAAACATTTTATAAATGGTGTTTTTATAAAGTAAAACTTTTATAAACAAAAATAATTAATTTGAGAGTTATAGAAGAAAGATTTTAGTATGACATTTTTAAACGTTTGTTTTAAAATAAAAATTTTATTTTATTTATTATAAAAAAAGATTTTTAATCATATCTTATTTTAAAATATCGATTTATAATTAATAATTTTTATTCTATTTTTTCTTTTTATTCAACCGTGTAATATACGGGTTTATTAAAGCTAGTTTAATATATATATATATATAGATCTTTTATAAAATATAATGATTTAAAAAATAATGTAAGTTGACACTTGACACATTCGAAAATTACGAACTCTTATTTATTTTATTTAAATTCATTTAAGTAATTTAAAATATGACTTATTAATTGATAATAGTTTGTACAGACAATTTGACTGATAATAACTCTTAATTTTCGTTGTTAAGTGCAATACTAATAACATAATCGTTTATGATTTAAAATAATTTTCACTTGATTTTTCACTATATTCGTTGTATGATTTCATAGTTCATTCACAATTATTATCATGCGCATTTAATTGAAAATCAAATGTAAATCAATAAATGATTACATTCAACGATTGTATTTGACAGTTAAACTAAAAATTAATATTATTGTTGCCAAACTGATTTTGAATACGATTGGTTAGCAGACTATAGTTTGAATTATTAAAATTTAATTTTTTTACATTGAAACTCATGTATTTGTTAAATCTACAAGTTTACACCAGTTGTCAACAACAAAACTAAACTATATAATTTAAAGAGACACCACAAAACTACGATATATGAAGTAAATGTATTTTGGTTATACAAGTTTTCTATCTTAACTGAAGTATTCTATATAATTAAAAAACATTTCTATTGAAAAATATATAAATGTAAAATATATAGATGTATTTACATATATTTACTTTTCCCCTTTCTTGTCTACAAATATATTAAAAGGTTGTGCTAAAACCATTATTAGATTTATTTCATATGCATTAGCCCAATGTCTTCAAAAGATTAAGAAATAACCTCTGCACAAAGTGTATAATAAGACTGTATAAATCATACCATAAATCGATTTGACTCCTCCTTGATCCCCACGTGAAACCACAAAGTGTATAATAAGACTGTATAAATCATACCATAAATCGATTTGACTCCTCCTTGATCCCCACGTGAAACCAGAACGAAGTTAAAAATCCGATACACTCTATATAAGAGTATATTTTATGATTCCATTTCACTCGTAGCTTGTGCATCAAACTTTATACCAAGATTTTGGTTGAATGGTAAGTTGGTGGACATACTGTCACACCCCAACCTTGACGGCGGAATCGTCGAGGCGTGAGAGTTACGATTGTTCACAGCCACATAACGCTATTATTTGTTCCAAATATATTAATCAAGATTCAATTGTAACAATACAAGTAAACGTTAAACAAAGATACATCCAGATCATTTGTTTATTTCTCTAAGTCCAATCCTAAGTGTGATAAGCTTCAAAGAGTAACCTGAAACATGTAAAAATAAAAGGTCAACATAAAAATGTTGGTGAGCATTCTACAGTTTTGGATACATAAGTATATAAAAGATGGCAATTCAAGTTGTAAATTAGTGAATAAAGTGACTAGGGATGTTATGAACAATGCACAATCAAACCTTGACATGTTTTACAAGTATCAAACGACGTTAATATTCTATTAACGTTAAAAGTATATACGATCAGCTAAGTGTACTTGGATCAACCAAGTAGGCTTGTCTTACCCATAGATCTATGACTTCGCTGGGCTAGCAATAGTTAATGATTGTACATATAATGCCATAACATGGTAACCACAAAAGTTCAACTAACCACAACTCACAAGTAAATTGCCATAAGTTTACAAGTCTCGAATAAGTTTATAAGTGCAATGATATAAGTTAACATGTTTCACCCCAAAGTGTGAAAATAAGAAAAAGGGGTATAGAAATACTCACTTGATTGAATATGTACATTTTGGATGATTAATAAGGAATAATCTTAAGCGTCGTTTCGACGTAGTCCTTCACAATGTACCTAAATATACATTTTACAAGTTTAAGTTTATTAACAAGGTTAACGTTTTAACGCGAACTCGGGTTTCAATGGAATGGTGGGGTTTTTATAATTACGTCCAACATAATATATTGATTTTGTTTTGCGTTAATGGAAATAAAATATACTATTTGATCGTTTTAATATAAAAGGAATCATTTGTAATAAAGTCTAAGTATAGTTTAAATAAACTCATTTTATTTAGTTTGAATGAATAAAACAAATTTATTTAAAGTGAGTATATTTGATAATTAATAGAAATAAATCTATTAATACATTTGAATTAGATTGTTAAAGTGTGAGAAGAACCTTTATTTTAGTAAATTAAACCATCGTTTAAAGTTTATTATTTTTTTATAAGAATTAACTAAATATATTATTTTTTCTAAACTATTTAATAAAATATCAAAATATTTTTATTAAATAATTTACAGAAAATAATATGGTGTTTAAAAGAATTATTTAAAGTTTACAAAACCCATTTTTATATTTTTCTAGAATTTTCTATAATTATTTTAATTTTTAAAAAAAATAATACAGAAAGTAATTTGTTGATTTAAAATAAACATGTTTATAAAAATGATTTTTATAATTTTTAGGAAATTTTCTGTAATTTTTAAAAGCTTAAAAGGCTTTAAAAAAATATGTGTAGGTACCCGGGGTCGAACCCGGGACCTCCTGTTTGCCATAAGTTCACTGAACCGGTGAACCAAAGGGTTGTGGCCGCGGTTACCATCGGTTCTTAATCCTTTTAGACAAAATCCGAGAGCATTCCCCAAACTCAAGAACCCTAATACCCGATTAGATCCCAAATCGAACCCCAATTCACCAACAATAACAGAAACGATCATGGGGCTTTGATTTCCCATGTATTTTCGAGTGTAATGATGTAAACAATTACCCATATGATGTCGATTTGGTGTTGAACCTTTTGAAGAACAGGTCGCGACGAAGGTTCCAATCGATTGATGCTCAAATGGACATTATAATCAAATTAAACCGAGGGGAAGCTTCGTATGATAGTCCTGATCGAAAGCCCTTTAACCAGTTCGATTAAAATCGATCGAAGGTGGGTTGAAATTCAAGTTGCAGGTCCGCGACCGAAGGTGTTCGAGTGAGGGTGTCTTAGCTTGTTTTGAATGAAATTGAGTTTAAAGGAAAGTTATAATCGATCCAAAGATTGTTAATGCGGTTTTACTTTTGATTATAATAGTCCGTAGTGCCCGAATTTTAGGTTGGTCGGCGAAAATGGTGAGTGGTGGTCATGGTGGGTTCGAACGGGGAATCAAGGGGGGTGGGGTTGGGAGTTTCCAAGAATTACAGGAATGGTCCCTGTGGTTTATGTTTCTTTTATTTTTTGTAAAAAAAATTTAGTAATTAAGTTTTAAAAATTACACAATACCCCCTACTAATTAACCCCTTATTATTATTATTATTATTATTATTATTATTATTATTATTATTATATTATTATTATTATTATTATTATTATTATTATATTATTATTATTATTTTTATTATTATTATCATTACTAATATTATTATTATTACTAATTTTATTATTATTATTATTATTTATTATTATTGTTTATTATTATTATTATTACTATGATTATTCATTATTATTATTATCATTATTATTGTTATTATTATTATTATCACTATATACAATTATTTTATTTTTTTTTTATGTCATAAAAATACGAGATGTTACAGTCTCCCCTACTTTAGAAAATTTCGTCCCGAAATTTAATCATGAGAAAAAAAAATTTAAAGGTTATGAGGAGACTTAGATGTCATTTCGTGTTCGCGAGTGCACTCTTTGGGAACGTTTAAATTCAATAAGTTTGACTATGATTCTTAAGTTTGTTAAGTTTCACCGTTCATAATCTTATATGTCTTTGACAAAGTGTGCGAGTTATTCCTTAAAATTTTTTTTTTATTGATAAATGTTTGTATTCCAAACGGTTCAATATGGTTAAAAAGGAATTTTGTCATGTGTGAAACACCATATATTAGATCGATATGGGACTCGGCTTAACGAACATGAGAAATAAGTTCCGGATGTTTTTGGATAGAATTCATAAGAGCTTCTCAAGCAAGTACTATAACGGGTTTCTAGGTAATCGGTTCTTGTTTAGTCATGTTAATGTGGGTTCAAAGTGTTATTAGTGTAACGTTGATACGAGTATCGTGTTTGTTAAGATTAAAGATTAACTTTAGTATAAGGAAAATCGTTGTAATTGGTTTTCAGAATAATGTGGTTTTGAGGGAAAGACATTCAGAAAGATTACTAGAGGTTGTTATAAGGAGTTCAAAGATGGTCCAAGAAATGACACAATAATAAGAATTGCATTGATCAACGAAGATAGCGTTCATGATTGGATTAAAATTTAAATAATTCAGAATATTGCTGATAAAGAGAAACACAAGTAGCTTTCCAAGTACGGCTTGCACACGCAGTTCATCAAACTCATAATCACAGCTGAGAAACATTCGTGTGGCTAGGAAGCCATGAACACAATTTAGTAATGTCTCTATTTGGCAGGGAGGTTGTTTAGGAAGCTATCATTACGCAACCAGGTTTTTATGATAACTCAAAATGAAAGTTGATAAGTAGGGAATAAATGGTTCCATATAGCTAGATCAAATCAAACATGAGAATAACGGGAAAGAAATCGATTTAAGAATTTACATGCGTCAAGCTTGGAATCAAAATCAACTTAAAACAATCGGGTCTCCTTTCAAGTTCAGAGATCATGCTTTGGCTTGATAGGTCGAATCACCAACATTGATTCACCCTTCAAGTTACTACACGCTTCTCGTCACTTGATTACAACCATGGTAAGTTAAAGATCAAGAAATGAGAATAGTCATCAAGGTGTGGTTTTCACTCCTAACTTGATGGTGTATTTCCAAGATATGACCATTAACTTACCAATCAAAAAGTTCGATCCCAACTCATTGTTAAGTATCCACAGAAATAAGACGAGGTAACTCACCATTAAGGTAAGAAAAATCACTCCTATCTTAACGGTGAAGTTCTTACAAAAACAAATATAACAAAATGAACTTCTTCATCAAAATCCAGAATTCACTCCTACTTTGACGAGGTCGTTTCATTTAAGAAAATACAATCCATAAAAATGAAATTATCATCAAGGTATGGAATTCACGCCTATCTTAATGATTGAGCTTCATAATAACAAGGAAACAATCAAAGATTGACAATTGCCACCAAAGTACGGGTTTTCAATCCTATTTTGGTGAGATCATGTCACTTGTGAAATGCCATTCCAAAGAAAATACTTGAAGTCAATCCTCAAGATAAGGTAATCACCCTAATCCAGAGGATTAAATTGCATAAAAACACAATTGGAAACCATTTATCGGAACGAATAGAGATTTTTCAAAGTAAGGGAATCACCCCTGTTTTGATGAGATAGAATCATTTAGGAGATACGAGTGTTCTTAGTCATAGGCTGACTTGCAAACCCTTGCATTTCCCACAGTGCAGACGGTCCAAAGTTTGACTTAACAACGAAAGGAAAAGGGTATCATTTAGAATTTCAGAAAATTTCAAGTTACATCAATGTAACAAAAGGAAAATCATGCTTACAAAATTTAAGGTCAATGTTCGAGGTAACAGGATTTGTTATGATGTTCAAATCTTGGATGTCTTAAATCAGGAAGACGAAATCAAGGACAAGAATGATTCAACACCATGATGCGATGTGAACATTCGATTCACAATCGAAAGGAAAATACAAGGACTTCTCAAGATATGAGGTCAACCATAGCCTTATTAAAGACACGCGTACTTATAAGTGGTAACAAAGTTATAATTAGTTTATTCGATCATTGAGGTGAGTGACCACTTATAATATTTAAGTTAACAAAGTTAACATTCAATTAGCAAAGTATTTCGAGATGTAAGGATTCCACCTACAGCATTGCATGTTCTTAGTTGTAGGACACATCCTTAGGAGGATTTTGAGAACCATAAGTAACGATTTAAAGTTTTAAAGATCATACGGTTTAGATTCTCAATATCTTTTGGTATATTGAAATCCATGTTCATGTGGTCAAGATAAGAAGATAGTTACATGAAATGTCGAGTTCAATACTGTTACACGTTACACGTTGTGCGTTTAAACGTAAGAGTTGAATTGTGGGATGGGGTTAATATTAACAGGAATATTATTTAGGTTAAGAATGAGAAAGTATTTAAACTTTGATGATAAACTAGTTCAAGGATTCAAGGATTTTTAAGATACAAAAGGATGGTTCCATTTGGTAACGCATTACCATTTGGAATCGTTGACACGTCAAGGTAAATTAACTCATTTGCCTTAGAGATTTGTGTATTTTGACCATAGTTTATCACTCATCCCAGAAATCCCCAGGTAAGCGTAACGGTTCCCTCAATGAGATTTATACGATACGCTTGCCTTAGCCCGAGGGCTTTTTGCCAGGAAATCCAGAATACAGGTGTCTATGTGTCACACAATATTTCTTAGGTTTATGAAATCAAAACCTTGATGAGATTTTCACAGATTAGATATAGAGTCTAAGGAATTAAATCCACGATGATAAGTGTAGATTCCACATGTCGTTGAGAATAGGTTTAGGAAGTTCATTTGTCGGGGAGAGTCAAAAGTCAAAGTTAAGTTTAAGGAGTCAAGTAACTAAGTTTTTAAGCATACATAAGGCAATCCTATGCTAAGGCATCAAGTTGCACAAAAGGCATAGCATTATGTAGCATTTAAACAATATGTAAGAATAAAAGTATAAGGATCTTTCTATGAGGTTCATGCAACTATAGTCTAGGTCACCATTTCTAATAACCTAAATCCCTATAGTTATGGGCTCTGATACCAATCTGTCACACCCCAACCTGGACGGCGGAAACGTCGAGGTGTGAGGGATACGATTGTTCACAGCCACATAACGCTATGTTCAAGTATAAATATTAATATTATAATTTTCCAACAGGAATTACAAACATAAGTTTCAAACACATAATACGTTTAAACAGAAATCAAGACATAACATAGCATTTCATTTATTTAACTAGGTCCACGTCCTAGTTTTATTGCAAACTTCACAAGCCACTTTAAACTCGGGGGTTACCTGAAACATGATAAAATAAAATGTCAACTAAAAATAGTTGGTGAGTTTCCAAGGTTTTTCATACATAATATGAAAAGATTATAAGTAGCAATTCATGTCATAGGTTATAAGCAAGTAAGGTTATAGTACACATATCTTTACAATCAACCTCGACTTGATTACAAGTATATAAGATTGGCTAAGTGTATTTGGTTCCCTAGTGCACAAGCATACGGCTCCTAGGAGTCGGCAGTTCATCGACTTTAGCACCAAATAGGCTTGTCAGGCCCAAAGATCTAAGACGTCGCCAGGCTAGCAATAGTTAATGATTGTAACAAACTATGTATCACATATAATCACTTACAATACACAAATAACCATGACAAAATATAAGGATGAATTGCAAGTGCTTTTACAAGTCTCAAACGTTTATAAGTGTACGATGTATACGTATCATGTTTCACCCCAAAACAGTGTGAAATAAGGTAAAAAGGGGCAAGGAAAACTCACTTGGCGATTAAGTATATTATGATGATTAATAAGGTCAATATATGTCGTTCCAAGGTATTCCTTCACGAGGTACCTAAATATGTATAGATTTACTCATTTAAGTTTGATTAATAATAAGTTTAATGTTTAAGAGGAATTAGGGTTTCTATTTGAGTTTTTGAATGGTAGTTTAAATAACCGAATTTTATTTAGTTTGAATGTCTTAAAATGAATTTATTGAATGTGATTACGTTTAGAATTTAATAAATGTATCCGTACGCGCAAACATTTGATTTATTGTTAATGCATGGAAAATAAATAATTAATTTTATTAATCAATTTACATGATAATTAATTAATATATTTAAAAAGAAAAGAAAACGTTTTATATCATGATTTAAACAATAATAATTATTATTTGAATAAATTACAAGTAGTATATTGTTAAATAATAATTTAATAATTAAAAATTTACTTTTTGTATAAAATTTTATAATATTTGTGATTTTATTTATTTAAATCATTTAAATAAAAATGAATAAAGTGTTAAAATAATTTTCAGAAAATTATTAAGTTGTTCTAAAAATTTTAAATGTTATTAAAACATTTTTTATAATTTTTAGCATTTTTTCGTATTTTAAAAGACAAAAAAAAATGATTTTTAAAAAAAATTAGGAGG
This sequence comes from Flaveria linearis, assembly GCA_024085815.1. Classification (NCBI taxonomy): domain Eukaryota; kingdom Viridiplantae; phylum Streptophyta; class Magnoliopsida; order Asterales; family Asteraceae; genus Flaveria; species Flaveria linearis. The sequence goes on along the minus strand of CM044009.1, from coordinate 4,766,367 downwards.
TGACCCGGGTCGAACCCGGGACCTCCCGGTTGTTATAAGGCGCGGGGACCAGTGAACCATGGCCTCATCCGCGAATAAACCTCGTTTCAATTTATTTTAAACATAACCCCCAATCAAAATCCCCAATTATCCGATTCGAGCCCTAGAATCAATTGAGTTCAAATTGATCCCCAATTCGAGTTTGTTAATCCAATTAACATTAGGGCTTTTGTTTCCCACTGTAAACCGAACATGTAGGTGTATTCAATTACCTAAATGGTATTCGATTTGGTGATGAACCTGTTGAAGAACAAGTCGCGACTCACGTGCTAATCGATGGATGATCAAATGGATATGATAATCGAATTAATTTGATATGCAGCTTCGTATGTTGATAGGAAACAATAACCCTATGTTAATTTTGTTCAAGATCGATCGTAGGTGGGTGTTTGGTTGAGTTGCAGGTTCGACGGGTTTGAGGGATTCGAATGGGTGGTTTGTGATCTTTTTGAATGAAATTGAATATGAAGACAGATTATAAACAACTAAAAGTTCATTAGTGCGGGATTATCTCAATTATTAAAGGTCCGTAGTGCGCGTTAATGGCTGAAATTTTGGCCGACACTTTGTTTGGTTCTAGACCGCACTAAACCACTTGAATTCTTAAATTTAAATGAGGCACATGGTTGAATCCAGCTCACAATGTTGTCGGGGTAGTTTGATTGGGTTAAAACCGACTCGTTTTGGGTGTTCGGGGGTCGCCGGAGACGTGGCCGGAAGTTTGACCGGTGGTGAAAGGGTATTCGACGGGGGAGAATGGGTTTTAAAACAAATTACACTTTGGCCCCCTGTAGTTTAGGTTGTTTATTATTTTATGCTTAAACTTTAGTTTTAAGTTTGAAAAATGTCATACATACCCCTTAACTTTGAGTTTTATATAAATTGAATTTTACAAATCTAATATTATTATTACTAATATTATTATTATTAAGTATTTTTATTATCATTATTATTATTATTATATATAAAAATATATAAAAAAAATCGTGGTAAAAAAAAAAATACGAAATGTTACAGTCTCCCCTACTTAAAAGAATTTCGTCCCGAAATTTGTTTACGATGAGGCTGAAAAGGTAAAACACCTTGAAGGACTTTCAGGTTTTGATAAGGTATCAAAAGAAAAAAGTTCATCATCGATTAAGCTGACCGCTTTAGTGTTTACTTTATGTGCAATGGCAGAGCCATTAGAGGTAAAAAGAGAGTCTAAAGTGTGTGTGACTTTAAATTAGTCTTACAAGCTTTTGGGCTTATAAGTTTTTACGTTGATTAAGAACGTATATTAATTATCGTATAAATACAGGGTGTTACTGTCTCCCCTACTTTAAAGAATTTCGTTAATAAATTAAAAATGAACTACACAAACAAATACGGGTATTTCTCCTTCATAAGATCCTCCCGCTCCCACGTGAACTCAGCTCCACACTTGTTCTCCCAACGAACCTTGACAATTGGAGTAGTTGTGGTTCTAGTCTTCTTTATGATGCGATCCATAATCTCCACAGGTTTCTCGATGAAGTGCAATGACTCGTCGATCTGAATATCTTCTAGTGAAACATGCAGACTCTCGTCAGCTAAGCACTTTCTCAAATTTGAGACATGGAACACAGGGTGAACTCCACTAAGGTCAGAAGGTAGTTCCAGTTTATAAGCCACCTTCCCAATCCTTTTCAGGATTTTGAATGGCCCTACAAATCTTGGAGCTAGTTTACCCTTCTTTCCAAAGCGAACAACGCCTTTCCATGGTGAAATCTTAAGAAGAACCATATCACCAACTGGAAACATTCCGTATAATTCATGATTCTTACTTTAACTGCCTATCCTTATTGTCCTTTTACCCGTTCCTAATCCAACTCGTAGTTTTCAGCATGTCTCGCCAACTCGGACACCGAAGAAGATCTGATCGTAAACTTGCCGCCATGATCACCCGGCAAATGGCTGCGGTCATCCCAAATATGATGGCTGAACTCAGCAGCACCATGATTGCCAACGTCACAAACCACAACAACGGCCAAGGGGAAAACAGTGCAACCCAAGGCCGTAACAACCAAACTTGCACCTTCAAGCACTTTAGTTCATGCAAGCCTCCCAGTTATAGTGGCAAGGAAGGTGCCACCGGTCTATTAGAATGGTTCGAGGGGATGGAGAACACCTTCGTCAACTGTGAGTGTCCCGACGCACTCAAAGTTCGTTATGCTACTAGCATGCTCCAACAAGGGGCTCTCACCTGGTGGAATAGCGAGAAGAGAAATAGAGGAGCTGAAACTATTTTGGCACTTACCTGGGAAAATTTCAAGAACATCGCTATCGCGAAGTTCTGCCCGAGAAGCGAATTACAAAAGTTAGAAGAGGAATTCTGGAATTTGAAGCAAAACGATGGGGATCATTTGGCCTATTCAACTAGGCATCATGAGTTGAGTTTGTTGCTGCCTCACATGGTCGATACCGTTCCCCGCAACATCGAGAAGTTTATTAAGGGTGTACCACCCAAAATTCAAGATGCTGTGGTGGGTAGCCGACCCACAACTTTAGAAGAAGCCATTACTATCACCGCTCAACTCACTGAGAACCATATACGAGCGGGCACCATGACTGTGAAGGGTGCCAAGAAAGTGGAGAAGATGGCTACTGAGGCCGTTAAGGAAACCAAAGCTGAACCGTCCAATAACAACAACAACAACAACAACAACAACAAGAAACGCAAGTTTACACCGGCACGCAACTATGCTGTGACCGCACCCAAACAACCCCAAAGACAACTTGTACCTGCGGCTACACCTGTGGCACAAGTGCCTGGAGCTAAGGCTTATGCTGGTCCTCAGCCAATGTGCAACACTTGTAGGTATCATCATCCGGGAAATCAACCATGCCGTATCTGCACCTTATGCGGTAAATATGGTCATTTTGTGGCAACTTGCCACCGTGCACCTAACAATGCCACCGTGGTCACAAACCGTGTTTGCTACAACTGTGGGGAACCTGGTCATATTCGCACACAATGCCCTCGTCTTATAGGTAATGTTCCTCAAGCCCGAGGACGTGCTTTCAACATCAACACTAACCAAGCTCAGGCGAACAATGATGTGGTGAACGGTACGTAAATTTCAACCCTATCACTTAGAATTTTCCTTAGATTCGTTGCTTATGTCATTAAGTGCCTATAAAACCTGAACAGGTATGTTTCTTATTAATAAGACGTATGCTTATGTTCTGTTGATTCTGGAGCCGAAAAGAGTTTTGTTTCATTAGAATTTGAACCCATACTTGCTAAGTCACCTACGAAACTAGAAAGACCTCTCATCGTTGAAGTTGCCGATGGAGAACCGATCACTGTGAATGTCGTTATCCGAGATTGCATCCTAAGTCTTAACGCGCACGATTTTCTTATCGATCTTGTACCGATGAAACTTGGTAGTTTTGACGTCATCATTGGTATGGATTGGTTAGCCAAACACCATGCCGAAATCGTTTGTTTCGAGAAGTGCATTCGTATACCATTGCCCTCTGGGGACACTTTGAAGGTGTTCGGTGAAAAATCTTCCAAAGGACTTAAACTCATGTCTTGCACTCAAGCCCGAAAGTGCTTAAGTAAGAAGTATATGGCCTTCTTAGCTTACGTGGTCAACACAAAAGTCAAAGGGAAAGAACTTAAGGATGTCCCTATTGTACGAGACTTTCCTGAAGTATTTCCCGATGACCTTAGTGGTTTACCTCCCGTACGTGAAGTCGAGTTTAAAATTGATTTGATACCGGGAGCAAACCCCGTGGCTAAGTCACCATATCGGTTAGCACCATCGGAAATGCAAGAACTCTCCAGTCAACTACAAGAATTGACTGATAAAGGTTTCATTCGTCCTAGTTCTTCTCCTTGGGGTGCACCTATCTTATTTGTAAAGAAGAAAGATGGGTCATTCCGTATGTGTATCGATTACCGTGAGCTTAACAAGCTTACCATCAAGAACCGCTATCCTCTTCCTCGTATCGATGACTTGTTTGATCAACTTCAAGGAGCTGCTATATTTTCGAAGATTGATCTACGTTCTGGGTATCATCAATTACGAGTCCATGAAGATGATATCCCAAAGACCGCGTTTCGTACTCGTTATGGACACTATGAGTTTACGGTGATGCCTTTTGGCTTAACTAATGCTCCTGCTGTCTTCATGGATCTCATGAACCGAGTATGCAAGCCTTATCTAGATAAGTTTGTGATCGTCTTCATTGATGACATACTTATCTACTCTAAGACCAACACCGAGCATGAACTGCATTTGCGACAAGTTCTTGAGTTGTTAAAGAAAGAGCAATTGTACGCGAAGTTCTCGAAGTGTGACTTCTGGCTCGAGGAAGTTCAATTTCTAGGACACGTGGTGAATAGCCAAGGAATTCACGTTGACCCCGCAAAGGTGGAAGCTGTGAAGAATTGGAGTATTCCCACAACTCCGACAGAGATTCGTTCTTTCCTTGGTCTTGCCGGTTATTACCGACGATTTATCGCCAATTTTTCAAAGATCGCGAAGCCGCTTACTTCCTTGACACAAAAGAATAAACCATTCGAGTGGGGGCCCGAGCAAGAAGAAGCTTTTGAAACGTTAAAGCACAAACTGTGCAATGCTCCTATCTTGACCCTACCCGATGGAAACGACGATTTCACCGTATATTGTGATGCATCAAAACAAGGACTTGGATGTGTGCTTATGCAAAGAGGAAAGGTCATAGCTTATGCATCGAGACAACTGAAGGTTCATGAGGTGAATTACACAACACACGATCTCGAGCTGGGTGCTGTTGTTTTTGCCTTGAAGATTTGGAGACATTACCTTTATGGTACGCAATGTATAGTCTACACCGATCATAAAAGCCTTCAACACGTTTTTAATCAAAAGGATCTCAATATGAGACAACGTCGTTGGGTTGAATTAATTAATGATTATGACTGTGACATTCGTTACCACCCTGGGAAGGCAAATGTCGTAGCCGATGCACTAAGCCGTAAAATCCATAATAAGATGACCTTGTTCCAAGAAATTCGCGATCGACGGCAATGGTTTGATACTCTGAGAGAATTCGATACCGAAATTCGACTAGATGTCACCAAGACTACTATACTGTTACAAAACTTGAGAATAAATAGTGACATCGAGTCTAGCATCTTGGAAGCTCAACAAGTAGTTCAACGAGAAGGAAGAATGAAGGATGAACTGGAGCTTAACCTTGTAACTCAATTGGAGACGAAACCTAATGGGTTGATGTATTTTGCGAATCGAATTTGGGTTCCAAATCGTGATAATCTTCGTACTCTTGTCATGAACGAAGCTCATCAAACTCGTTATTCTATTCATCCGGGCTCCGATAAGATGTACATGGATCTGCGTGGTCAATATTGGTGGCCTGGAATGAAGAAAGATATAGCGACTTATGTAGCTAAGTGCCTCACGTGTACGAAGGTTAAAGCCGAACATCAACGTCCAAGTGGATTACTTGAGCAACCCGAGATTCCTATGTGGAAATGGGAACACATATCCATGGACTTCATAATCAAACTACCCCGGCAACATTGTGAGCTGGATTCAACCATGTGCCTCATTTAAATTTAAGAATTCAAGTGGTTTAGTGCGGTCTAGAACCAAACAAAGTGTCGGCCAAAATTTCAGCCATTAACGCGCACTACGGACCTTTAATAATTGAGATAATCCCGCACTAATGAACTTTTAGTTGTTTATAATCTGTCTTCATATTCAATTTCATTCAAAAAGATCACAAACCACCCATTCGAATCCCTCAAACCCGTCGAACCTGCAACTCAACCAAACACCCACCTACGATCGATCTTGAACAAAATTAACATAGGGTTATTGTTTCCTATCAACATACGAAGCTGCATATCAAATTAATTCGATTATCATGTCCATTTGATCATCCATCGATTAGCACGTGAGTCGCGACTTGTTCTTCAACAGGTTCATCACCAAATCGAATACCATTTAGGTAATTGAATACACCTACATGTTCGGTTTACAGTGGGAAACAAAAGCCCTAATGTTAATTGGATTAACAAACTCGAATTGGGGATCAATTTGAACTCAATTGATTCTAGGGCTCGAATCGGATAATTGGGGATTTTGATTGGGGGTTATGTTTAAAATAAATTGAAACGAGGTTTATTCGCGGATGAGGCCATGGTTCACTGGTCCCCGCGCCTTATAGCAACCGGGAGGTCCCGGGTTCGACCCGGGTCACCTCCTAATTTTTTTTAAAAATCATTTTTTTTTTGTCTTTTAAAATACGAAAAAATGCTAAAAATTATAAAAAATGTTTTAATAACATTTAAAATTTTTAGAACAACTTAATAATTTTCTGAAAATTATTTTAACACTTTATTCATTTTTATTTAAATGATTTAAATAAATAAAATCACAAATATTATAAAATTTTATACAAAAAGTAAATTTTTAATTATTAAATTATTATTTAACAATATACTACTTGTAATTTATTCAAATAATAATTATTATTGTTTAAATCATGATATAAAACGTTTTCTTTTCTTTTTAAATATATTAATTAATTATCATGTAAATTGATTAATAAAATTAATTATTTATTTTCCATGCATTAACAATAAATCAAATGTTTGCGCGTACGGATACATTTATTAAATTCTAAACGTAATCACATTCAATAAATTCATTTTAAGACATTCAAACTAAATAAAATTCGGTTATTTAAACTACCATTCAAAAACTCAAATAGAAACCCTAATTCCTCTTAAAACATTAAACTTATTATTAATCAAACTTAAATGAGTAAATCTATACATATTTAGGTACCTCGTGAAGGAATACCTTGGAACGACATATATTGACCTTATTAATCATCATAATATACTTAATCGCCAAGTGAGTTTTCCTTGCCCCTTTTTACCTTATTTCACACTGTTTTGGGGTGAAACATGATACGTATACATCGTACACTTATAAACGTTTGAGACTTGTAAAAGCACTTGCAATTCATCCTTATTTTTGTCATGGTTATTTGTGTATTGTAAGTGATTATATGTGATACATAGTTTGTTACAATCATTAACTATTGCTAGCCTGGCGACGTCTTAGATCTTTGGGCCTGACAAGCCTATTTGGTGCTAAAGTCGATGAACTGCCGACTCCTAGGAGCCGTATGCTTGTGCACTAGGGAACCAAATACACTTAGCCAATCTTATATACTTGTAATCAAGTCGAGGTTGATTGTAAAGATATGTGTTCTATAACCTTACTTGCTTATAACCTATGACATGAATTGCTACTTATAATCTTTTCATATTATGTATGAAAAACCTTGGAAACTCACCAACTATTTTTAGTTGACATTTTATTTTATCATGTTTCAGGTAACCCCCGAGTTTAAAGTGGCTTGTGAAGTTTGCAATAAAACTAGGACGTGGACCTAGTTAAATAAATGAAATGCTATGTTATGTCTTGATTTCTGTTTAAACGTATTATGTGTTTGAAACTTATGTTTGTAATTCCTGTTGGAAAATTATAATATTAATATTTATACTTGAACATAGCGTTATGTGGCTGTGAACAATCGTATCCCTCACACCTCGACGTTTCCGCCGTCCAGGTTGGGGTGTGACACCCGCACTAATGAACTTTTAGTTGTTTATAATCTGTCTTCATATTCAATTTCATTCAAAAAGATCACAAACCACCCATTCGAATCCCTCAAACCCGTCGAACCTGCAACTCAACCAAACACCCACCTACGATCGATCTTGAACAAAATTAACATAGGGTTATTGTTTCCTATCAACATACGAAGCTGCATATCAAATTAATTCGATTATCATGTCCATTTGATCATCCATCGATTAGCACGTGAGTCGCGACTTGTTCTTCAACAGGTTCATCACCAAATCGAATACCATTTAGGTAATTGAATACACCTACATGTTCGGTTTACAGTGGGAAACAAAAGCCCTAATGTTAATTGGATTAACAAACTCGAATTGGGGATCAATTTGAACTCAATTGATTCTAGGGCTCGAATCGGATAATTGGGGATTTTGATTGGGGGTTATGTTTAAAATAAATTGAAACGAGGTTTATTCGCGGATGAGGCCATGGTTCACTGGTCCCCGCGCCTTATAACAACCGGGAGGTCCCGGGTTCAACCCGGGTCACCTCCTAATTTTTTTTAAAAATCATTTTTTTTGTCTTTTAAAATACGAAAAAATGCTAAAAATTATAAAAAATGTTTTAATAACATTTAAAATTTTTAGAACAACTTAATAATTTTCTGAAAATTATTTTAACACTTTATTCATTTTTATTTAAATGATTTAAATAAATAAAATCACAAATATTATAAAATTTTATACAAAAAGTAAATTTTTAATTATTAAATTATTATTTAACAATATACTACTTGTAATTTATTCAAATAATAATTATTATTGTTTAAATCATGATATAAAACGTTTTCTTTTCTTTTTAAATATATTAATTAATTATCATGTAAATTGATTAATAAAATTAATTATTTATTTTCCATGCATTAACAATAAATCAAATGTTTGCGCGTACGGATACATTTATTAAATTCTAAACGTAATCACATTCAATAAATTCATTTTAAGACATTCAAACTAAATAAAATTCGGTTATTTAAACTACCATTCAAAAACTCAAATAGAAACCCTAATTCCTCTTAAAACATTAAACTTATTATTAATCAAACTTAAATGAGTAAATCTATACATATTTAGGTACCTCGTGAAGGAATACCTTGGAACGACATATATTGACCTTATTAATCATCATAATATACTTAATCGCCAAGTGAGTTTTCTTTGCCCCTTTTTACCTTATTTCACACTGTTTTGGGGTGAAACATGATACGTATACATCGTACACTTATAAACGTTTGAGACTTGTAAAAGCACTTGCAATTCATCCTTATATTTTTGTCATGGTTATTTGTGTATTGTAAGTGATTATATGTGATACATAGTTTGTTACAATCATTAACTATTGCTAGCCTGACGACGTCTTAGATCTTTGGGCCTGACAAGCCTATTTGGTGCTAAAGTCGATGAACTGCCGACTCCTAGGAGCCGTATGCTTGTGCACTAGGGAACCAAATACACTTAGCCAATCTTATATACTTGTAATCAAGTCGAGGTTGATTGTAAAGATATGTGTACTATAACCTTACTTGCTTATAACCTATGACATGAATTGCTACTTATAATCTTTTCATATTATGTATGAAAAACCTTGGAAACTCACCAACTATTTTAGTTGACATTTTATTTTATCATGTTTCAGGTAACCCCCGAGTTTAAAGTGGCTTGTGAAGTTTGCAATAAAACTAGGACGTGGACCTAGTTAAATAAATGAAATGCTATGTTATGTCTTGATTTCTGTTTAAACGTATTATGTGTTTGAAACTTATGTTTGTAATTCCTGTTGGAAATTATAATATTAATATTTATACTTGAACATAGCGTTATGTGGCTGTGAACAATCGTATCCCTCACACCTCGACGTTTCCGCCGTCCAGGTTGGGGTGTGACAGAATGGTATCAGAGCCGCTCCTGTGTCGTTCGGGGTGTGGGACATACCTCACCAAGGATGGTGACTTCTCGGTCTCATCGAGGACGATGAGTCCAAACAGGGGGTGCTTGTGACACCCTACACATCCCACATCGACCGTGGACAGGAGAGATTCTTGGTTCATAAGGAATGTCTGACCTCTAATATCAACAACGCGTTTTGGGCGTATTGGCTGTGGATGAGAGGAGAACTCCACAGTTAAGCGTGCTCAGGTGGGAGCAATCCTGGGATGGGTGACCTCACTGGGAAGTTTTCACCCGGGCAACCAAAAGCAAATCCGTGAGCTACTCGTGGGCGAAGCGGACAATATTGTTGGTGTGAGAGGCCGGGTGTTACACCACGTGAAACCAGAACGAAGTTAAAAATCCGATACACTCTATATAAGAGTATATTTTATGATTCCATTTCACTCGTAGCTTGTGCATCAAACTTTATACCAAGATTTTGTTGAAGTCAATATGTAAATGGATTTATTATATAAAATGAGTTAAAATTCACCAACGTTTAAGCTAGCTATCAACCGATAGTTTACTGGATTAACTAGACCATACGTTCGAACAACCAAAATTACCATGCTCTTATTAAAAAACGGTCACGAAAATCTATTAACCGAAAAATTGATTATAAATCCGGTTCACTTTTATGTTTAAACAAAACTAAACCGACTCGTACTTGTCTATAGAAAAATTAACAAAAAAGCAAGTTTATAGCCACGTGCCACGATACAAGTGCTACCTAGTCAAAATATGCTCATGGTTTTCACGACCGAATCGGACCGGCCAGTCCGACCGGTTCGACCGAGGATCGGTTGTGGCCGGTCCGGTTAGGTATAGTTCGGTTTTGTCTGGTAGAACCGGCCGGTTCGGGACGAACCGGTCGGTATGTCACGAACCGGTGGTCGGACCGGGGAACCGGACCGGTTCGGACCGGATTTTGTTTTGTTTTGCTTTTTTGTTTTGATTTTTTTGAGTAAAAAACGGGGGGTGTTGAACCATAAATTAGTGTGTTAGATATACAAAATATAGTTAAGTTTTACATATAACTATAAAGTACACATATACATCATATATAAGTTACTTATATTTGATTATATATAATTATATATATAATATACTATATATTATGACGTCATCCGGTTTTTAAATCCGGCCCGATTGATCCGACCGGTCCGACAACTAAACCAGTAAGGCGTCCGGTCTGACGTCCGATCCGGTTCTGAAAACATTGAATATGCTTGATCGTAGCAAAATATTCAATCAACCTTAAGATTATAACAGTTTAAGCTTCAAACCATAAGCTTTTTTATTTTGCCGTGATGTCTCATTCTCTTGTGGAATTAAGTTGTACAGAGAGCCGTGTAACTTTTAAGACGACTCAAATGTTATATTCATAAAAATGTATTCAAAGAATAGTCTATTAAAGTGTCTGACTCGATTCAAGATATTGTTTTTCTTCAAATTCTGCTAGCCTTGATGATGATGTGGCGGTTGTGTGTCGGATAAGATGTTAAGATGTGATTAAAAGTTGAACACGTCGGAAAAAAGTGGAAACTTCTGGGGTCCCAGCTGGGTGCTGAGTCAGCACGTGTTCATCCAATAAGTGGGTTGAGTTGACTCAGTACCACCAGATTTTGTGGCTAACAACCGTGAGACGCTTGACATAATTCTTATTGTGGTCACTGATATTTGCTTCTTCCATTTATTATTAATTGAGAGTTTAAATATAAACCTCAACTAAAATATATTCACAAATCAGGAGAAACGATATAATATTTGTACAACATGTATGAGTGATGGTGAGAGGTTAATAGATTAAAGTTTTTTAAGATTTACAAGTTTTGCTTATTATAAACTAATAGTTTTTTAATTTTTTTTTAAAAGTGGTTGTAAGTGGATGAAAAAAATTATAATGATAAATGCATAAATTTTTTTATTAATTGAATATGAGAGACAGGAAAAAGTTAATTATTTTTAGTATAATTAGAGTATTCACACTAGATTCCTTAAAACAATCTTTATCTTTGAAATATAAGAAAAATATTAAAAAAAATTGATTACATCTTATTCTTTATAAGTTTTCTATGTGGATTGAATAGTAAATCTTATATATACTAACTCACTAATTATCCCTTATAATTTTTACGTGAGTGCAAGATAGAAAAAAATAGTAAAAATTGATTAAAAAAGGTGCATATTTAGTTGAATAGAGACATGGGCGAAGCATTAAAGGGCCCGGGAGCCCCCCCCCCCCAACACACACACACACACACACACTTTTTTTATGTCAGTCGTATTAGTTTTTGGTTTGATAATGTAAATTTTTGGTCCGGTTGCGTAAAATTTTTATAGGTAACAAGTTCGCCTCCCTTAAAAAAGTTAATTTCACCCCGCCCCCTTATGAAAATGTCCAAGCTCTGCCACTGAATAGAGATAAAAATAAAAATGAGATCTGGGAGTTTTTTAACAACTTAACAAAATTTAAGAATAGAAAATGATTTTTGATCAAATTATAAAAATAAAGATAAAAAATGAACTCTTTTATACGAATGAGGATGTGAAATGTAAGTATGTAACGTGCATACTCTAAGGGCATTGTAGTGTATCCATCATTTACCATTCTCCATATTTTGATATCTATGTGTTACATACTCACATCTAAAATCACCACGCTGTTTCATCTTTCATCTCATCTTCAACCATCAAAATACCAATTATTTATCACCGCTCAACGTTTATAAAAGACTGAATCAAGACTTGTGTTCACATACGTAATTCCTTGGGTATTTCCAGCAAGCCAAACATCTCAATTCCCAACAAAATGTTTTTATTTTTCCCAATATAAATAATATTTATTAATTTAAAAAACTAACCAAAAAAATAAAAAGTCAAGTATATATATATATATATATATATATATGTGTGTATGTATATATATAAGATTTAATAAAAACTTTCATTAATAATAAAAATATTACATAATATAAAGTTAAAATAAAAATAAAAAACTCCACTAATCAAGTTGGGAATTGGGTTGGCTTAAAGAATGGTACACTTCTTGTTACACCCAAAAAGACAATAATTGTAGAGAGGAAAAAACATGTTTAAATTAGTCACCCGTCTGTAGTTCCTAATAGCTTATTCCGGTCGTAAGCTGCCTCTATCTTATTCAAGAGGTCGAGTGTTAATCTTATAAGATCCACCTATATGTTGTTAAAGAAATAGATTATGAGTTACTTTAAATAAAAATAATATAAAAAGGTGTCTCGCTGTTATTAAAAAAACAAGGGTTTAAATCTTACAAAATACATATATGTGTATATAATAGACACATATTAGGATGTGCCCTAAATAAAATAGAATTAATATAAATAAAATTTTTGTTTGTTTCTAGTCCTGTTTACATGGACCAGGCCCCTTGCTTATCTCATCTCATAAGTCACAAAACGGTATATGCTCCAAGCCTCCAATAATATTCGAATAAAACGCTCTTTGGGTTTGCTAAAATACAATTTGGTAACACATAGTGTCAAATCTCATGTCACAATCCTAGAAACATATTATTTTGAGAATATATTTCGTAGATAACCAAAATGATATATAACATATCAAACGACACGAGTTCGAAAACGATATATGCAAGTAGATAAAATATTAATTTTAGGGAAACAAGAAAAAAAAAAACAAGTGAAATCTACTAGAGGAGGTTGGAGAATCAATTCATTGGCATCGGGATATCGAATGCCATTGTTTTCTTTCTAAACTAGTTGAAGCTATAATTTCCTGTTGTGACCTCATAATTAAATTTTTCAAGATTCACTGGCATCGGGATATCTAATGCCATTGTTTTCTTTTAAACGTGCTTCGTGAATATTCTTGGACCACATCGAGACTGGGAGGTTGAAAATTTGAGTACGTCTATGTCTTACTCATGATATGCGAGGATAAAATGGACGAGCTACAAACCCCACAAGTCGACATGAAACTTTAAAACAACAAAACTAAAGTATCAAAGTTACAAAGTGTATACGTTGAAGTGACAACTATAGTTGTTTACAACTAGCATGATAAGTTGTGACAAGAGAAACTGGCCCACAATATTATATTGGTTTGTTATATCACGTTCATGTTACTATAAAAATATCAACATTTCATATTGCAAAAATACAAGTTCACGTTGTGTGCTAAACTAAACTAGAAAAAATGCATCGGCTAGACAAGTAGCGGAGCTTGAAAGCTCCCGTAGGGGGGGGGGGGGTATGGGAGCGAAATTAATTTTTATTAGGGGGGGCGAACTCGAGTTTATATAAAGATTTACACTACGCGACCAAAAATTTACACTACCGGATTAAAGTTTAACACTACCGACAAAAAAAAGAGGGGGGCGGCGGCCCCCCGGGTCCCAACTATGCTCCGCCATTGGGCTAGACATTAATTAATAACATTAATTAATAACTCGTGTGTGTCATGTGACATGTCTAACTTTATAATCTACGTGTGAAACATGACACGCGCTACAAAAAGTACTAGGTGCTTCAAGTCAATAGGTCCTGAGAGTCGTGATGATACACAGAGACGCACACATGATGCAAAAAAGACACATGTTTTTATAACTTGCTTTAAACTACTAATACATAAAAGTTTTTTTGGTGTAAATGCTTAAACATTAAATAGTTCACTCCTATGTTAAGTAGTAAAAACAAAGTGAGCGTTTACGATCCAAAACATAATATATGTAACTACATGTAAAATGAGATACTAAACAATGTCGGTATGAACGATTTTTCTATTACTAAAAATTGTCATTTTCCATATATTAATTATGTCCTTTTGCAAATTAAAACAAGCTCACTCCACCCTAGTGCCAGCCGATCGATCTCTACCCTAAACAACATGATTCGAGTTCGAGCCCTAAAGATATTTTTTTTTTTGGGAAAAGAAGACAAAGGAGGAAGTGTAGTGACTCAAACATTATGTTTAAATTTTGTTTATAAAAATGTAACCCACTTGAGAGAATTTGTGGTTTAGATGGAAGTTTTGGGTTTAAACCAAAATACAATGTAATTATTTTGAAATAATTTAAAAGTATGGTAGATTTATCGTTTAAAACTTATTTTTATAATAAATGTTTTTAGTAAACCGTTTACCATTATTTTTACAGTGATTCCTTTTTTTTAGTAGTTTTGATCCTTGAGTGAATGAACAACTAATCTTTTCTGTTAAGCGACGTGAAATGATCGAAATGTCTCTTAATAGAAAAGATTAAAATACTTAAATCAAGATAAGAAGATTGATGATGATTTAAGGTCTAGTGATGACGCTTGTAGGTCGATGGGGGTGTTAGTGGGTTATGACAGCAGGGGCGGACCCAATTATATGGTTTGGGTTAACCCGACCCATAAATTCTTTTATAGTTTATATATTATATTCTCCATCAACCCACAATAAATATACGTAACGACCCCCATTATTTTTCTTATTACAGATGACCCTTTAATAATCTAGCCCACCCTTAATCTAAAGCCCAACTTTTAATACTTAAGAGTTAAGACCCATTAATTTAAAACAATAAAAATATATTAATTTTAGTCGGTTGTATATGAAAGTCGCACTATACACCGCTTAAAAATGGAAAAATTACCAGCTTGACCATTTGATCAATCTGGTTTTGCCTAGTAGCCTTTGACCAAGATATTTACGAAAATGATCATGATATCGCCACGTGGCGATACAGATGCATGTGTATCGCCCACGTGATTTAAAGCCAGCGATACTATGACGATATGGATTGGACATGGTATCGCCCAGGCCCGGAGATATGCCGGCGATACCAGATGCAATCCATATCACCCAGCCCAAAAAAAGGCCTATTTCATCTAAAAAATTTTCCTCAAATTATTATTAGTATAATATACATAACATTATCTAAACTTCATTCACTATCCAAAAAAGACTCTTATTTTATTAAGAAATACATCTATGGATAAAAATCAATATTGTTCTTAACCCGCTCCAAAACCATCATCTTGGATCATGAGTAAATAGAGGCGTCCAAAGAATCAACACGAATCTTCAACTTCGAATGTTCAAACCCCGGAAGAAAACCCGCTCGAAAACCGTCATCATGCTCATGACAATGTTCAAGCCAAACCATCTTCAGTACGTAAATGAGCCATTTCAGACGATGAAGCAGAAAAATGGTCAACAAATGTTATGGATTTTTATAATAAAGGGGATGCACCTTTTTGTTGTTCTGCTATCTTTTTTTATACCAACAAAACTTTACAAAAATTTTTGGGGTATTTTACTCGGTTAGCGACGTAATGGTTATTTAACCGCAGCGGTAAACTTTTGTATACATTATTATTAAATTTACTTTTATACTTGTATTAATATATACATATTTATTCAACACTTTGTAATGATTTTATTGTAATATTATGTATGATGTTTTTTTCATCATATTGTTGTTTTAGTAATCTAATAGGTATTATTTAATGAATTCACGCAAATAGACAGAAGAAAATCAGAAAATGGGTATTATTTTATAATTAAGTGAAATAATAATTGAAATTAATTACAAGGCGATACGTCGGCGATACGTATCGCCGGCCTTATTTTAATTTTTTTTTCTGTTTTAGCGATACCTAACCATGATGTATCGCTAGTAGGCGATATTAATTTTCTTTTTTAATTTTTGGGTGAAACGCCGGCGATACATCATGTGTACGTATCGCCAGTTGGTTATTTTTGGCGATATATCATGTTTTCGTATCGCCGGTTGGAGATATTGTGCCACTTGACCATTTGTGATTGGTCTGCTATTTTAATAAATACCTTAGTTAAAGGCTATTAGGCAAAACCAAATTGGTCAAATGACCAATCTAGTAATTTTCCCGCTTCAAAATTCTATGATATTATTTTGTACAACATACCGCTTCAAAAGTTTACGTCCATCCGTTTCAGGATAATGATTGTTACGTTTGTGCAAAATTTTAAATCAACCTTTTAATTTCAGAGAGTTAGAAACCAAAAGCATAATCAGACCTAAGTTACAAAGACCACCTGTGTAATTAAGTCACATAATTATAAGGTATTTGCTCATAAATGCTCACCCGATATCCTAAATCATATCTTAAAGATTTGTAACCCCAAATATTTATTTTTACAAAATTCAATTCAAATCTAAAGAATCACCATTCAATTTTTGCCTTTTTTTGCATGTTTCCTGCATAACAACCAAAACTATCTTCAACATAACGTCATCAAAACATTACAAAAAACAATAATCTGTTCAAAATGAAAACAAATGTGAACATGTTACCAAAAATAACAAACAAAAGCATATCTTTACCAAAAAAAAGTTTGTTCATGTAATTATACCTTTCACACTTTCCACATAATATATAAACAATCACCCAAACATTACCTCCAATTTCAGTTCACAAATGGAGTCCTTGAGATCTTCTGTTGCATTACTATTGCTGGTGCTAGTTGTGTCTGTTGCACCGGTTACCGTCAGAGGCTGGGGCGTTGATGGTCATTTCATAACCTGCAAGATAGCACAGGGGAGATTGAGTAAAACTGCAGTTGATGCGGTCAACCAGTTGTTACCAGAATATGCAGACGGTGATTTGGCGAGTTTGTGTTCGTGGGCTGATCATGTTAAGTTCAGATACCACTGGTCGTCAGCGCTTCATTACATAGATACACCTGATAATCTGTGTACTTATCAATATAGAAGTAAGATATTTGTTAGCAGATACGCGAGACTTACTTTTTTCTTTTTTATTTTTATTTTATTTCTAATAGAAGTTCTATTTGGATGTAGGGGATTGCAAGGATGAAGATGGAGTAATGGGAAGGTGTGTAGCTGGTGCAATTATGAACTACACTACACAGTTGCTTGACTATGGCAAACAAACATCTCAGTGTAATTACTTCTATCCTTCCTTGTAGATTAAGAGGGTTTTTACTTGAAAAAATCAAATTTGATACTTTCTAAATTCAAATTTGATGTGGGTCATTGGTCATGCTGCATACATAGAGGTGCATATGAAACAAACCACTCGTGCGCTGCACAAGATCGGCTCGCTAATAAGCTCGAATCAAGCTGATCTTAAACAAGCGCGCCCCGAGCTTTACTAGGCTCGCAAGCCTAAATAAGCCTGTTTTTTTATATAAATATAAATACTTCTAATTACATAACAAATATTATTATATACAACTATGAAAAAATAACTAAATATTATATATTTTTGTTATATATAATAAAAGTACAATTACAAATACATAAAAAATAATTATGTATGTATATAAATATAATAATCAATAAATGTGCCCAACTCGAGCTTGAAACATATATTAATGAGTAGAGAGCTCGTGCTTTAGAGATAGAGCTCGGAACGAATCAAGCTCGAGCTTAGGCAAGCTCGGGATCAGCTAACTTGCACCTAGCTGATCAAAATTGATGGGGGTCATGAGCCGTGCTGTACTATGTCGATGCCTGAGCTTACTAAACATGTCTGATTTTTCTAAAAGGCTTAGGGGCTGTTTGGCAGCCTCTTAATCAGCCTCTTAATGGTTCAGATGCTGAATGGTTCAGCACTTAATGGTTCAGACTGTTTGTTTCACGAGTACATGTCTGAATGGTTAAGACATTTGCCTCTGAATGGTTAAGCATTATACAAATGCTGAATGGTTAAGAGGTCTAATGCTGAATGGTTAAGATCTCTTATCTAAATTGGTCAGACATTTGCCTTTGAATAGTTAAGTGATATACTAGCTCTTAATGGTTCAGACCTCTTAATGGTTCAGCACTTAATGGTTCAAACCTCTTATTGGTTCAGCACTTAATCATTCAGATACTACCAAACAGCCCCTTACTATAGATTTCCATCAAGAAGTTTAGAAATCATAATGGTTCTGATGCTGAAGAATAACTTACTTGACTTTGACTTGCAGATAATCTCACAGAAGCATTGCTCTTCCTTTCTCATTTCATGGGAGACATTCATCAGGTATCTCTTTATAAATGCTTCAGGTTTGATATGGAAAAGATAAATTGGTATTTATTTTCAAACAAATGAACCTATTTACACTTGCAGCTGTTACACGTGGGATTCACCACAGACAAGGGTGGAAATACAATTGATGTCCATTGGTTTACACGAAAGGCAGTCCTTCATCATGTAAGTCCTGAAAACCATGAACTCATAGAAATCAAACTTTTTGACCATAAAAAATGTGTCGAACGCAGGTTTGGGACGATAGCATAATTGAGACCGCAGAAGAAAGGTTCTATGGATCTAATGTTGAGAATCTTATTGATGCAATTGAGACTAACATAACGGTATAAGATGACTTGTATTAGTTTCGCAAACTAGATTATTATAAAGAAATTGCATTTTAGTCATCCTCTAATTATTTTTGTGGCAGAATGTTTGGGCGGATCAAGTTCAAACATGGGAGAAATGCAGCAGAAATCAGAAAACATGCCCAAATATGTAAACAAAAACATTCATTTACTTTTACTTAAACAGAAATGCATGTTATTAACATTGACGACTTTGAACAGATATGCAACTGAAGGAATAAAAGCAGCATGCAATTGGGCATACAAAGGAGTTACTAATGGTTCAGTTCTTGAAGGTAATTCATGTTTGACTAATTGGTCATTAACTCTTAGAGTGGGATGATGACATGACTCAAAAAATCATTTTTTTGCAGATGAATATTTTCTATCTCGTTTGCCTATCGTAAACTGGAGATTAGCTCAAGCCGGTGTTAGACTGGCAGCAAACCTGAACCGAATATTCGGATGAAGTCATAGTTTTCTTTTGTACGTTTGACAAAGGAAACTCACAAGTATTATGATGATATTATATATGAACATGAACGCACTAATTTTCAGCAAGTTCTGATTTTTGCCACACTTACAGTTTCAGTACTTGGCATGGTTGACACAGTAATAGTTGACACCCGCCGAGAAAGTCCTGTTAAATGAAAAAAATTATTAATTTTAAAATTGGATGCTGCCTTCCATAAGCAATTGAAAGTAAAATTTATCTATTGCATTGCATATGGCCACTTCAGGGTCTAAACTCTCAACCTGTCGTTCCTTCTGCAGTGATCCGCAAGTTAAAAAATATATGAAACAAGACTTAAAATTTTAGTCTATTTGTAAGTAGTAAGTTTGACACAAAAGGTAAAATTTGAAACGCACCCCACAATTGGTATATGTAGTTAAAACGGATCAGACCAAACAGATATCAATTAATTATTATTAATTATTACCAAGTTATTGGCCAAATCAGTTTGATCCTTCATGACCGAAACTGATTATAAGAAAGGTAGAAGGAGTGTGTCCTGTTATCGGACAAATTAAAATATATAAAACCAACCTGATGATCGTTGTTCTTCGAATGATGAAATGCACGGAATGTATTTGTCCTTAAAGGTTTTACGTGCTCTATTTGTTGTAAGCTACAACGCAAACTCACAGAATTTAATGCATAATGAATCTGGTGTTCCAACAGCAATGAAACCAGATCAACGTAAAACTCGTGAAGAAACAGATGTAGAGAAACAAGTAGTAGAGAAAAGCTATAGCTTTTTAAGATGCTTAAACTCGAACAGAAGCTCCATATTTATAGACTCAAACCGTAACCAACTACGAGAAAAATGGGGGATGAGGTTGATCACCACTAGTTCGTAATTCGGTTACGCAAATGACCCGAATTGCTTATTGATATTCTATCCACTGAATTTATCTCGTAGTTGGTTGCAAGCTTTGCATACGTGCAAAATGCGCCTCAAACGTGTCCATTCGTGTCTCCGTCTTGGCTCGGCGCGCATGCGGGCTTAGCCCTTCTCTTGGCCCAACTATCATTTTGATGACCCATAAGTGAAAGCCCCTTATAAGCCGCTTAGGTGCTGTTTGTTTTTGAAGAGGTAAAACGCCTGCAGTCTGCAGACCACATCTGCAGATATCTGTAGGAGAAGAGGTGAACCAAACCTCTGCAGCCTGTATTAAGAAGACTGTTTGTTTTGTAACGTCTGCAGACTACTGAAATAAATCGATTGTTTCTTTTCCCCTTTTCCTCCGATCAAACCCCCAAAAATCAATCGATTTCACTTTCTTCCACAACAAATCGATCTTCAAAACCCCTGATTCACATATGCGACCATGTACAACAACTTCAAAGAACAAGCAATAGAGTACGTGAAGCAAGCTGTACAAGAAGACAATGCCGGAAACTACTCAAAAACTTTCCCTCTATACATGAACGCCTTAGAATACTTCAAGACCCACCTTAAGTACGAGAAGAACCCCAAGATTCGCGAAGCGATTACGCAGAAATTCACCGAGTATTTGCGTCGTGCGGAGGAGATCAGGGCTGTTCTTGATGAGGGTGGTGGTTCTGGGCCGCCGGCGAACGGCGGAGATGCGGCGGTGGCGGCAAGACCGAAGACGAAACTGAAGGATGGAGAAGGGGAGATGGGGAGGAGAATTCGAAGCTTAGGGCTGGATTGAACTCTGCGATTGTGAGGGAGAAACCTAATGTCAAGGGGGAGGTGGGTATGTGGTGTGAAGAGGTTAAAAGACATTGGTCCACCTCTTCTCCAAGAAGAGGTCACGCGGACGTTTTTTAATGAAACGTCTTCAAAAAACAAACACTCTGCAGACCTCAAACATCTGCCCGCCTCTTTTTGGCGCAGACAAAAGAGCTTTAGAAGCTCTTTTTCTAAAAAAAAAACACCACCTTAAAGTTGTCTCCCCCACAATGTGGGACAAGAAGTAAACATGCCAACTTGCACATTTACAAGCTTGTAAATTTCCAACACATGTAACTTCAGCTTTTCCAACACATGTAACTTCAGCTTTCCTCGGCAAGTCGAGAGCGGCCTTCTTCTAACTTTTTTTAAGCTCGGCTGCTGCAACAACCAGAAAATAAAAACTAAATATAGTAGCATTTTGATTCTTAACAGTACTTAGATTCTACCAGAACACACATTTTTATACATACATATAGTTGGGATAATGGGAGAAACCTAATTTTGTTGAGACAATACACGACCAGAAATGACATGGTGGTATAACTGTAAATTAGTCGAACTTTAAAGCTTTAATGGCATAACTTTACATCAACTTTAGGGTAATGTATGTATAGGTCACACGAGCATTCAACTTTTCTCATTAGAACTACTCATATATTGAAACAGCTTTGCTACACAAATATGTACATGTTCATGCAAAATTCATCCAAAACGCCTGATGACCAAAATGCCATTAAAATTTCCAAAAAGATGTTTTTATGAAAAGAACGAGTCAATGTAATAACAACGGGGTGGGGAGGGGAGGGGGGGAGGCGGCCACTTCCTCAAGAAGATGCATAGAAATAGCCACTATCAACAGGGGTTCAGGCAGTGTACAACTGTACATAACAAGTTCTGAATCTAAAATGGTGGATACTGGAGTTTTCAGTGCTATCGGCGACTGTACTCACTATCATGAATTGCCATCATCGCCTTATTCTCCATGTTGCTCTCCATGATCCTCTTCTGCCATCTGCACAAACACAACCTTATCTTTGTCTACTGATTTCTTAGACCTTGTAAAGACCAAAAGCTACCTGAAAAATGCAACTTTTATACTTACATAGTAACATAGGTCATAGGCAAGGGGTTGAATTTGTCTTTTATGTCCCCATCTGATCTCACTTTGTAAGGGCTTTGAAGCAGGAAACATTGTCTTTATGTGTAACCAGCTGGGAGTGACATGTAATCCTTCTTGTTCTGTTTCTTTGCGATATGAAGTTATGAACTTAACGGTGTGCCCATGCTTCTTTGAGGCCCGTATAATGGACATAATGGACAGGTATAATGGGTAACGAGTCAAATGGATTTGGGTCATGTTGACCCATTGTAATCCCTTTTTGGTCTAAATATATTTTGTTTATAGAAACTATATCGTAATATTAAAGAAACTTGATTTAAATAGTAACTTTTGATCAATCATATGCCTTACAATACCATCTGCATATAGCAAACTTGTCACCCTCTTCATCATTTCAATCAAAACTACTCAATGCACACCCAAAAACAATCAAAAATGAACTTAAAAGAAATGCATTTCTTTGCAGTAACTTTATTTATTTACATGACAATTTTTCTACATTTTATTTATAAGAAGCACATAGAACAAACTTACATAAGCATGAACATAAAATCACAATAGTCGATAGAAAATACAGCCTGATTCACTCAGCCAGTTTTCTTTACCACAAGAACTGGGCACTTCACATTTTGAACACAGTAATTGCTGACACTACCAAGAAACGCCCTGTTTCAAGTACCAATAAGTGGGTCAAAAAAGAGGTAATTTCCCTCTAATATGATTTGCACTCTCAAAATATGACGAATATATGAAAATAACTTATGCAAAAGTGTGACTATCCATAACAATAACATATACTCACCTCTGAAGAGCTCCACGACTATGGCTACCCAAGACAAGAAGCTGGACCTTAAACTTTTCAACCGCTTCACATATGAGTTCTTTAGGATCCCCAACTTCAGTCACCGTCTCTGCAGTTACCTATGAAAGGAGCATAATCATAAAATTAAGAAATATCAGCACAAGCCCTGATCTTTGTTATAGTCAACTTAATCAAATTGTGAAGTGATGAAAACTAGGGTGCACCCCATATTTATTGCAGAGATCCTTTGCCTGGTCCAACAGACTAAGAGCAACTTTCTTCTGATTTTCTTGAATATTTCTGATGAGCTCTGGAGCTGCAAAACAGGAAGCATAACTTAATAAGTTGTTGCCAATCTATATATGCATACGGAGCTGATTCAGAGCTCGAGGACTCAAAGTTGACCATGATAGAGGCAAAAGGGATAGAAAGGAGCCTGATTTAAACAGCATAACTTGAGTTATGTCTGCATTTATCGGTCCATAACTAATGGATGGAAAGGTCTCGTGGACGGAGCATTTGGTGTCCCAATCTGGAGCCCCAATTTCTCCAACAAATCAATCTATAACAATATCAATTTTTATTTATGAAGTCAATTTCATAATTAGACGCTCAATTTCAGTTTTTCAATTTTGATCTTACCACATATGCACATCCACCCTATAAAAGTTGGACAACTCAATAATATATCAATTTCCCCCAATTTATAATAAAAAATAAGCGCTAAACTAGCAAAACACAGCAATTATTTTAAAATCTAATGAAACACACGACATACAAACAATCAATTGAAAAAGTAAACCACCAAATCCTATTCAGTAAGCCAGATTCCATGTTTCGTTAAAAAACACAACGAAATTTGAGCCAATAAAACCCTAATCAAGCATCAATTAGTCGAAATTATAAGTATACGACATGAAACTAAGAGCAATCGATGCTAATCGAGATAGTTACAACTAGAGAGACGTACGAGCAGCACCATAAGAAGATGCATGTAGATAGGTGTAATCAGAGAGGGGTTGCACAGTGAAAACGAGGAGTTCGTTGTTAGCAATGGATTCATGAAGGTTCTGAAGCGCCCACTCAAGAGCATATCGGCTGCATTCGCTGCCGTCGATCGCCACCATCACCTTCTTCTTCTGTTTCTCCATTTTCCGATGAGTTTCCGCCGTGAGCGGTGGTGTGACTTTGATTAACGCTATTTATGGCGGTGGCTTGTACCAGAAGGTTCAGAATGGTTCTTTTACGGGTCACGGGTGGCACCAGGTGAACATATTGTCGTTCTAGTTCTAGTAAATAACAAAACGACAAGACGTGGGTTCAGAATTTTTTAACATATAAAATTATATTAAAAAATATAAAAATATGTTAATTATTTTAAAAAATAAAAAAAGTATCTAAAATTTTTTCACTGTTGCATATCAATATCAAAAAGAAGAAAGAGATATTTCATAATTGAAATAAAAAAATATTAAAAATCTTGTTAATACTTATAATTTAAATAAAATATGAAAACTGTGATCGAATTAGAACACTTTTAAAACTTAAGTTATCTAATTGGTACACTTTTAAAATTTAGTTATTGTTTTATAAATTCCTCCTTAAAAAAGACTAAAATACCCTTACAATAATAAACATAAAATATTATTCATTAATATATTTATAAAAGACTATTATAGACTTCAAGACCCACCATCCCCCCCCCCCCCTCTACTTCGCAAAGTTGACACCATCCTCATCTCCTAGCCCCTCATCATGCTACCACCCTTCTTCACCAGAAAACAATCGGTCACCATCATCACCACCCTCCTTGTCTAAATCTACTAAATTTATCAACTGAGGGGCAAGGGTTTTAGAACCCTAAATTAACCTAATCCACCACCATGAGGGTTCGGATATAGGGCTTGAATACATCGCCCTGAGGCATCGACATAATGGTGGTGATTAACTTAGAGGACACGTACAATTGGTGATGGTGATTAACTAAGACCTAGGGGAGTGAATCGATGATGGTGATAATGGTGGTAACACGCACGATTGAAGACCTGTTGCGATAATGTTGGTAACATGCACGATTGGTGACGGTGATCAGCTGAGGACCTGTAACAGGTGGTTGGTGGTGATAAACTAAGATGACCTGAATAGCTTTATTTATAAATTTGAAATAATTATTGTAAAAGACAATTATGTGTAACTCTAAAACCTAATACCACAATAAGGGTGAACGTTCATCCAAAAAATGCTACATGAAAAAATATGTTTCATAATTAGAAGAAGCACATAATTCTACCATGTTCATTCATAATATTAGTTTAATGATTTTCAAATAGCTTCAACAATTGTCTAAGGGTTTATTTAGGCTAAAATGCCAAGAGCAAAGTATTACGAGATCACACTTCCATACAATAGTTGATCTTCCGCTTATATTAAGCATTTCAACACATTAAAAGTAAAATAACAAAACATTACATAGATCGACAAAATACCAAGAAAAATGTTAAGAATCACATTCAAGTAATTACAAACAAGTTTTCTAACATCAATCACACACATATTTATCAAGTACAAGCTTAAGACTTAAGTAAATAAGGAACATGTATTACACTATCTTAGAATATAAAATAAAAATAATACATATTTTAAGTGTGAAGTTACATGATCAATGGAGCATATGTAACATTAATAAATTCATGGAGTTCAAGGAGACCATGTTGGTTGAAATATAGGGAAGGGTCCATACCCTTCTCCAACCATCCTCTCCATCATCATTTGTGTTTCAGGCCCATTTGTTCCCTGCAAGATCAGTTTTCATCCCATGCATTAAATGTAAATAATATTTATATTTAAAAAAATGAAAGCAACTAAATCATAATTTTTATTAAAAATGATTATTTACCTAGTCGTTTCATAATATTTTTTTAAGAATTACATATTTCTTCTTATAAACTTAATCAATTATATATATATATATATATATATATATATATATATATATATATATATATATATATATATCCAACTAAAAATTATATTTGCATATATTCCCCTTTTAAACCTTAATCATTTTCATATATATCCAAACTAAAATTTTAATTACATACATCCCCTTCATTAAACATAAATATTACATATGTACCCATTTGAATATATTTTATTAAAAATAACATATATAATTACTACTTTATTAATATAATCACATAGCTACTAATTTATTATCCGTTTTCTACTAACTTTTTTATTTTTAATTATTTGTTTATGTTTTAATATTGACATTTCTTACTTTCTCTATGACATGTTTACCTTTTCATAGTAATATTTATCGGTTTATATACAAGACACTTTCAATCACATAATGCAACATGATTCGAGCACCTATTTTTCTTGTATTTGTGTTACGAGTAATTCTCAGGTCTTAGATCTTGCTTTGCATCAGTTTTATTCAAAACCGACAGACCCGGAACCTTTTCGTAAATCTATTCATGTAGCTCGAAACTACTAGAATCTAACTCGAAACATACACAAACTAATTATGTTGGAATTGCCTCGTGACCAATTATGTTTTTCCGCCCTCCAGTGACAGCTGCTACTTGGGTGGTGGACGGTGATAATGTGATTTCAGCACAATTAGTTAGAGTCCACTTTATGTTTGTTTCAAACTATCAAATAGATTCACAAGCGGGTTTGAAAGTTTTTGAACCAAATGTGTGTAAAAGCGGATTTTAAGACAGGAAAATTTACTCACGATGAAAAATGAGTAAAATTATGTGTTCGGGTCATGTTGCATGGCGAGACTGAACTTTTAATATTTATATTTTTATTTAATAAAGCGGATATATGTAATTGAACTTTTAATTTGGTTATATATGTAATTAACTAAGTTTTACATGCGGATATATGTAATTAAACTTTTAAGTTGGGTATATATGTAATTGATAAAATTTGTAGGGGAAATATTTAATTCTTTCTATTTTTTTAAAACATTATCATTTCACTTTTAATAGTTGCATATTTATGGTAAAATTTCACAAAATAGTAACCAAGTTTTGCTAGTGTTTTAATCAGGTCACTTATTTTTTAACTGTTTCAATTAGGTCATTTAATTTTGATTTGGTGTTTTAATCCTATGTAATTGTCCTTATTAGAAGGTAATTGTTTTTTAACCATCTCCCTCTACCTACACTATCGATCACCCTTCTCCTCGACAACTCCACCTTCGAACACTCCTCTCGCTCCACCTTTGACCACCTCCGACCACGCCATCACTGTCGTCCCCCCACCATCACCGCCCCAAACATCTACGACCCACCCAAATCCCCGCCCCCTCATCTACAACCCACCCAAAACCGCCCCATCACCTTCGACTCCATCACATCCATATCCGCCCAACATCTTCAACCACCATCACCCACCCAAACATAAGTTTTTTAAGTTTTTTTACCTGCTATTTAGGTTAAATACATAGGATTGAAACATCAAAATAAACTTTAGTGACCTTATTGGAACAAAAAAGTTTATAAGTGACGTAATTAGGATAATTTTAAAACTTGATTATTATTCTACAAAGTTACCCCCATATTTATCTATAAAATTACATCCAATGAAACTGAAACATCCGCCTGGAAAAAGTTATAAATTTGACGCTTCACAAGGCCAAAACAATGAGAATCTCTGGGAAGTCCAAAAAACATGAATTTTATGAACACATGACATTATTTTGATTGGTTTCATTCTTGAAGATGTAACATTTTTCAATAAATGATTGAAATCGCAAATTTATGAACGTGTATCAACGTTTAACTAAATAAATTTCATAAAAGTCTTTCTTCTAAACAGTTTAATGGTTAGATTATTTCAAAAGTTAGTACAATGGCTATATAACTAAATAAATTTGTTTAAAATGACCATTTACTTGATTTCCCCTTATTATACAACAAATATCTATCAAATAGTGAATGTTAAAGAGTGATTTTCATTAATGTAATTTCATAAATTAGTAAACGTTAAAAGTTGGTTCAAACCAAGGTTAAAATGTTAAATTAAGATGTTACCTTCATAGAGCCCATATCATCCATATCAGAGGAGTTAGAAGTCATAGAACATGCTGGCTGCTGAAAGCTTCATTGATAGAAACTAACACCCAAAAATAATATAAAATTGATAAATCTTTTCCAATACTTTTCATCGAATTTTATTTGGATTTTTAACCGTCAAGCAATATCAAAATTTACCTCTATTTGATTTTGTATTGATCGAACATAGTTGATTATTACGTCCAACATCACTGACATTCTCATAGTCTACAACAAAAATTCAGAACAAAAAAAAATATTTAATAGTATATTACGGAGATTATTACAACAAAGACACAACAAAACCCACTCATACACATCAACAAGATATAAAGATTAATTCGTAACTTCATACCTTGTAGCAGCCCGGAACAAGATCTTGCAGTCGACGTAATTTTTCATTTATTTTTTCTCTTCTCAACTAATAAAAAACAAAAAAGTTAGATGAAAACAACAATTTCTAGACATAAAATAATAAATTGGTTCTAAGTAACTTATATCAATGTCTCCACAAACTATAAAAGTTAACGAGATTGAGTGCTAATTATGTTTTAACATGAAGAATATGAACAAACCCTTTCGGCCAAACTATGACTATCAGTTGCTTCCCCTCTCTTTGCTCTCACATGAACAACTTGCCTTTGTCCATCCACTCTAGATTCATTGTTTTCCTTTCTCTTTTTACCATGGCCCTAGATATAATACCAAGTTAACGAACACGAAGATGCCGTTAATCGTTAATCAATCGTGCAATGCTTATATTACCTTATTTTCTCCCATAAATCCAAGACTAAACACAGGAGGATACAAATTCTTGAAACTTTCAACTCTTGTGGGCACATCATCATGTTGATGACCAAAAGGCTCTTCCATTATAGGGAAATGATTCATACGATTATAATCTAAACCATATTGATAAGTACCATCTTGTATAGACATAAATGAAAGAGGATGAGATACATGCTGGTACTGGTGGTGATGTTGATTATCAGTGAAGATGTCACCGGGTGTATGCATAAACTCATTAAGATTAACTCTAGATGAGTTAAGATTTTCAACTTCAATGTTCATATTGTCGTCTAGAAGTTCCATATTGAGTTGATTTCTAAGGTAATTAAACTCATCAACTATGAGACCATTTTAAAAAACAAGGTTCAAACACATACCAAACTCTATATGTGTGATAGGACATTGAAAAAGATTAAAAGATATACAAGGTACACAAAGATTTCAAAATTAGGAATTCTTGCTTTTAGAATCCAAATTTCAACTCCGAACTTACTAGGGTTTCTATATTTAGAAAGTTTTTGCCTTCCCATTTTACGACATGATGGTAAAAGTTTGTGGATCCAATTCAAATGGATAGATTTAGTGAATAGGACCACAATATGGCTTTGATCAAGTATGGTGTATTTTGAGGATTCATTACTAATGATAAGAGTTTTTAGGTTGAGAAGAGGATGATGGCCTAACTAATCTTACCCATAACTATCAAGCTCTCTTCACATTAGGTTTTGTATCAACATACTAATGTAAGATGTAAATAATAGGTTAATTATATCATTCTTTGCATGGTCCTTTATCACCCACAATTTTGAATTCATATGTATAATAAAATGAATTCACAATGGAAAAAACGAGTGCATGGGCACTAGCTCAAGATTCTTTTAGTTGTTGTCGTTGTTTATAAACATACAATTAATAGTGTCACTCGAGGGACAAACGACATATATTATACATAAAATTCGAATACTAATCAATACTATATAACCGATAAGAATTTCTTTATTGTCACGTGACACTAGGTGCTTGTTACTTGTATGTATAGTAGGTCCAACACTAGAATGATAAAAGGTCTCAAGTTTTTAATCTAAACTAGACGTAGGTAGGCATATTTAATTTGTTGTTTGTTAGCTGCATTATACGATGCAGCATCACCATTAATAATTTCTAACGATGATGAAAGGTCGAAAAGTTATGCAAATTTTGAACTATACATGCCATAGAAAAATATATTAAAACTTTTTATTAGACTTATAAAACAGAACGTGATGTGGGCAAATGAGGTAGAGTACTTCAATTGATTAAAAGATCTCATCTCATTATTTTTAACAAATTAACAAGTTATCAGGGTTTGTTTAATGTTTTTGAGAGCCCAATCGAAATAAAAAAATGAGACCCTTTACAAAAATATTTTTTATTAAAGTCCTTCTTAATCCGGACTTGAGACCGACAATAATAAACTAATACTTTTATAGTTGGCAAAGATATTCTTTAAAAGAAATTATATATTGTGTATGTATAGATGGTGTTTAGATTAAATTTATTTTTCATGCTTTATATAATGAAAAATCGTTGGATTGGAGGCCCAACTAAATAAATAAAAATATATTTTTATCTGATTGTAGGCCCAACTAAACTAATAAAGTGTTTAGTGCAATCAAATTTTATACACATATAAACCTACTTTACAAAATTTAAAGCCTGTTTGAGATAAGTTCTAGCTTTATTAATTTTGGGCTTTACATGGAGAGAGCGTCTAGAGAGTGCATTGACAACAAGGAGGAATTAGTTAAGTTAATCTCCTTAAGTTAGATTGGATGCTATGTCCTTAATCTTTGAATTAATGTGGCTTAATCAGAAGTTAGCTTACAGTGATTTTGTTAAAGAATAGAAAAACAAACTTTAAGAAAAATATTGATAATAAATACTAGGGTGAGGTTATTCTACAAAGTGTATTTTTGCTACAAAGTGTGAGAAGACACAATGAGCCTAAAAAAACACAAAAAAGTAATATCTCACTATCTAAATCAAATTTTAAAAAAGTACTTCGGAGCCTCTATTCCTCTCGTTGTCCTCTTTCAGAAAAATAATAAAAAGAAAATAAAAAAAAATTTCATTGTGTATTTATATGACACAATGACATCATTGTGTCTTTATATAGACACAATGACGTCATTGTGTCTTTCATAATGACACAATGAAGTCATTGTGTCTTTCATAAATGACACAATAAAAAACGTTAATTTTTTTATTTTTTCTAATTTTTCGTTTATTTTTTTTTCTTAGTGAGGACGACTAGGGGAACAAAAGCTCCGAATTACTTTTTTGAAATTCGATTTAGATTGTGAGATATAATTTTTTGTGTCCTTTTTTGACTCATTGTGTATTCTCACGCTTTGTAAGAAAAATACACTTTGTAGCAAAAATACACTTTGTATTTGAATATTTTTCTAAATATTAAAGTCTCCGAGGCTTTGTAATAAAAAGTTAAAGCTTAATACTATACAGGACTAACATACTTGACAAGCCATTTATCTAATTTCCCTTTTCTAAGCTGCCACAATTTTATATAAAAATCTTTCATATATCGTCTTATAAATTACTACCTTCAGTAAACCCGTTTATTACATTTTATAAATATACTAGCTTCAGTAAACCTGTTTATTACATGGATTGAATAAATTAAATACTAAATAGGATGAAAATTCTTAATTATAACCGACATAATAAGATAATCTATAATTGAATTACGTATGGGTAATGACTAAAAGTAATAAAATAATGATATCAACTTTTAAAATTTTTACTTTTAAGTTTTTTTTTGTTCCAAAAAAATTGTTTGAAAATAAACCGTTTTAGAAATATTAATTTTAAAAAAAATTCTTATTATAACTCCCAATTTTAATTATTTTTGCTTTACAAAAAGTTTACTTTTTAAAAACATCAATTTTAAAATATTTTATAGTTTTAAAAAAGTTTGATGTTTTGAAAAAAGTTTCTTATGATAAAAAGATTTGTTTTTTAATTTATTATAAAACTATTTTAATCTAAAAAATTAAATAATTTATTAGCAATAAAAGTGATTATTAATAAGAGAGATAAACAAGAAAATTATAATGAAAAAAATATAATGATTTCACATGTCTTCTTAGTTATTTTTTTACTATAGTAGAAAGATTTAATTCTTTATTATTTGCTTTCTACTTATGTTTTTATCTCTAAGAATCATATTGTTCAATGATTAAACATAAAAATATGAGGTTGCATAACTTTTCGTATATTTATATTTACACAACTAAATGATAACAATTAGCAATAAGAAAGAAAAAATCACTAAATAATAATGAAGTTTCCAGATGGTTTTACTAAAGTAATTGGACTTTTTCAATAAAATTACATTCTAATCGTGCGAATTACTTATATATATGCTATGTACTTTTAAAATTAAATAGTATAAACAAAAACATATGTTTTATATGCATAACTATTCCTTCATCGGAATAAAGGCCTTTTGCCCATAGAAGAAATTCCCCACTTAAAAAAGTTTTTTTCAACGATCAAGACTTTTTCGTGTTTACCCATAAATCATAAATTCACTCCCATTTTTCGGAATATCATTTTAAAGGAAAAAAAATTGAGGATGACACTTATAAATAGATTAATGACAAAGACATCCATCTCCAAAAAGTTTACCTAAATGTTGAAATACCTATCACAAAAAATCGACTCATGGCACACCTTACTTGCATTACAATCTCACTTCCATTGACCCCTACCACCATACTCGAACAAATTTGGATGTTGTTTGTTCCCATTATTTAAGAGTTATCACTGTCATTTCTTTATCCATAAACATAGATCTTGTATAAAATGTGTTTGTCATTAAAATTGATGTTCAAAACTCAAAAGTATTACAAGTATTTTTAACATGTATTGGGAAGATGTTATACTTTTTAGGAAAGCTTAGAGTAAATTACATGGACGGTCTCTAGGGTTTGCATGTATTGTAACTTTAGTTTCTACTTTTAAAAAATTAGAGATGCAGAAATATACTACGCAAGGATTGCACGCGGTTCCTAACACTAATAAATGTTAAGCTTCTCTGTTAGTTTTTTAAAAAGATCAAGATACCTCTTCTTTTTATCTTCTTATCCACATCAACACCCACCACCGCCGCCTCTACCATCAACCCACCGCCACCGCCACCTCTACCCTCAACCCACCACCATCGTCGTTTGTACCCTCAACCCACCACCATCGTCGTTTGTACCCTTAACCCACCACCACTGTCGCCACCTGCACCCTCAACCCACCACCACCGTCACCGCCTCTAACCTCAACCCACCACCGTCGCCGCCTCTACCGTCAATCCACCACCATCGTCACGCATGCACCCTTAACCCACCACCATTGTTGCTGCCTGCTACCCTTGACCCACCACCACATCCAACCACCAACCTGCCACCGCCACCTTAAACGACAACACACATCTGCCCTCTTGGTTACACCACTGGGAAAACGCAAAACCGGACACCCACTACAAGAAAATTGTTTTTTTGCGACGATAATTTTCGTCGCAAAAGACTTCATTTTCGTCGTAATATGTTATTTGCGACGATATTTTGGTCGTAAAAAATTCGCCGTAAAAAAGTGGTCGCAAAATGTTATTGCGACGAAATTTGCGACGATTTCTTTTGTGGACTCCACTTAGTATAAAAAAGTGAAATTCTGGAGAATATCTTTTGCGACGATAATTTTTCTGTTTTTTGCGGCGATTCTATTCTTTTTTGCGGCGATATATCGCCGCAAAGTTTTTGACCAAAAACTTTTTGCGACCAAAATTTAAATATGGTGCAATGTTTTTTGCGATGAAAAATCGTCGCAAAAATAACCGTTTTTTTAAATAATTTTTAGTACACCACCGATTCACAGATCTGGTTTGATTAGGTCGTTGTTGTGCGCTTTAGTACACACGGGTGATTCTCTATTTGTACATCAATGGCGATGAAGAGTATTTTCTTTTGGGATTTGGTGGCTGCCGCTACAGTGATGGTGGAGTGGGTGAGAGGTGGTGGAGTGAGTGGGAGGTGGTGGGTTGAGAGTGCATGTGGTTATGGTGGTGTGTTGATGGTCGATGATTTATGGTGAAGGGGGTGGAGGATGGTGGTGGTTGGTGGTGGTGTAGGTAGAAGATGAAGATGATGATGATGTAGGGTTTAATAATTAATATTATTTTAAGTAATTTATTTTAGAGGCATATTATTTAAGTAATTTATTTTAGAGGCAAGAGTAGTTTATTCATTTTACATGCATTTAACTGATTAAGTTAAATTTTATTAGTGCTAGGGACTGTCGGTGTGTAAAACATGCAAAGTTCAGGCCTGCATCTGTAATTTTTAGAAAGTAGGGATTAAAGTTGCAATACATACATACTCCAAGGACCAATGTTTTCAGAACCGGACGCCTTACTGGTTCGGCGGTCGGACCGGTCGGACCGGATTTAACTATATTTTAATTATATTTATATATCTAATTAAATATAAGTAATTTATATATGATTTATATATATATTTTATAGTTATATATAAAACTTAATTATATTTGTATATCCGACGTACTAATTTATGGTTTAACACCCCGTTTTTACCCATTAAAATCAAAAAAAAAACCAAAAACCGGTCCAAACCGGTCCGGTTTCCCTGTCCGACCAGCGGTTCGGGACGAACCGGCCGGTTCGACCAGTAGAAAACGACTCACCCCTGACCGGACCAGACCAGGCACCGATTCCCGGTCGAACCGGTCGGACCGACCGGTCCGATCCGGTCTCAACAACAATGCCAAGGACTATTCGTGTAATTTACTCGAAAGTTTATTTGTGTGATTTTTTTTATTTATGGGGTAAAATTTAAAAATATATTGACTTGGGGGGTTAATAAAATAAAAAACTGACATTAGGGGTATCCGCCGGTGTGACCGGCGAAGTCTCCCTTTTTAAAATCCGTGCCCTACCAAGATTCCAAAGCGTTTGTTTTTTTCCTCAGAACCTCGCCGGTGCCATTGGCGGGTTTTGAGGAAAAAGACAAACGCCTTGGAATCTTAGTAGGGCACGGATTTTATAAAGGGAGACCTCGCCTGTCACACCGGCGGGTACCCCTTAATATCAATTTTTTATTTTATTAAGCCCCCAAGTCAATATATTTTCAAATTTTACCCCATAAATGAAAAAAATTCTATTTGTGTGGAACAATATAATACAGTAAGTAATAAATGTATTATAAAAATATGTAAACCTCATATAGAAGAAAGATAAAAATGAATCAAACTAGAACTACAATAAAAAAACAAAACAATAAAAACATAAAGATAGTCGACTGAGGTTCGTGTTTAACACAATTTCCTTAAAACAAATTTTGTTTCTTTCCTAAGGTAATACAACTACTACTATAGAAGTATAGTTAGAAGTGACCAACTTGCGTGAAAGTTTCACCGGGGTTTTATGTGTTGTCACTTTCCTTGAACTAAACAAGAAATTAGTGATAGATGTACGTTCAAATGAGTTAAGAGCATGTACCATGTACACACAAAAGATAGCTTTATCTCTTTTCTTCTTGGTTCCTCTCTCATGTATTGGAATAAGAGGGTATAGGCGTATAGCTTCAATTCTCATTTTCACTTATAAAAACTCTATGCAAATGAACCATGGTTTCGGAAGGTGAAAGCTTTGCAGTTAACATGATCCAATGGTGTAACTAAAAGAGAGCATTAAAGATTATAAAACCATTCTAGGTTTATGACTTTCATCTTTTAATTTTGTTTTGAACATTCTATTTTGAGAATCATTATGTCATTCATGTTAGCTACAATCTCAACACATCTTAACCCTTATGAAACTTTTAAATAAGAAACACAAGCCCGTAGAATAATTAATATCATACACACATATATACACAGACGTACTAGCTGCATATATGTATACATACGTACCTACATATACGTATATACACAAACAAACATACATACATACCTAGTAAAAATCTCATTCAGCAATGGGGTTTAGGTAGGGTGAAATGATGATAAAACTTACCACTATCTCTTGAAATGAAAAGGCTGCTCATAGAGAACCACGAGTATGAAAACCTCTTGTTTTCCAAGAAAAATAAAGAAACCATATAAGAAAATCTAAGTATCATAACAAAATTTATTATAGATAAGAATATAAAAGCAGGAAGGCATAAAAGTCTTTAAGATTAAAGTATCTTAGACATTAAAACTAAAGGAAAGCCTAGAAAATAGCTAACACACAAATATACAATTAAAGACAGCCTAAATGAAGTACAAGTCAAGATATGAGGCTCAGTAGACACCCAACCTAAGTACTCCCTTAAAGCCCAAATATTTATCCAAGTGTCTTTAAAAACTATGTCCTCAAATAAGACAAATTCTGATAATCTTCTCATCTCATATCAATTTTTTTTTGTTCGCCTCCACCATGAGGGTTAACATGGTCCTTACAATTGTCATTATCTATCTATCTCCTTCGCACATGATGATGTGACGCGAACATGAAAAAGGGGGTAGTAGGATAGATATTTTATGAAAACCAAAACTAAAAAGATGGATGATAGCCAACCTTCATAGAAAAGAGAAAAAGAGTGACATATATATCTCGACAAAGGTCTCAGGTTCGATCCGTGAAAACGGCCTTCCCACAAAATGTGGGGGAAAGACCGCGTACATCTTCCCTTAAATGGGACGGACCCTCCCTGGACCCTGCGAAAACGCGGGAGCTCTTTGCAGCACCAGGTACGCCCTTTGCAGCACCAGGTACGCTCTTTGCAGCAAGGGACCTCAATGAGCGTGTATTATGAACAAGGACAAAGGATGTTCTCCATAGAGAATACTTGCGATCCTTATCTTTTTTGACAAAATCTTGTGTGTGTGTGTGTGTGTATGCAATGATTGAAAAATAAGGTAATGGTTATAAAGTAGCCCTAGTACTTGGACCCTCGTCTTGGCAGGATAAGACCGATAATGTAAGTTTTGTAGTTAAGTAATCTGGATAAACCTTTTAAATCTGGTACGAACTTGCAAATTGAAGAATTTTACAATATTATTTGAATCTTTAGTTTGATTATAAGTTGGAAAGTCCAAAACCAGTATATATGTGTTCCTCTTATATATGGTATCCAACCCTAAAATGGACACGTAAAAAAGTGTTTATGTGAGCTACAAACCAATACCTCATTTATATGAAATGACATAAAGTTCAAAGAATGATTGTAAAAGTTTGGAAGATAACGCGTCGATTTAACTTAGCTAGTAATTCTGGTAATGGTATAAATTTAGAGGTGTCAGTTGGCAGGTAATCCATTGGCACGAACCAGTTGCAATGCTTGAAATTTGATTGGCATAAACCAATATCATGCCAAGGGCGCTTTTCCTTGTACCCCACAAGGTCACGGGTGTCCTTTAACCTTTGTTTTTCACCGATGGCCGGTCCGGTTTGATATGGATCGTTTTTTAATGGTCGGACCGGTCGGTTCGTCTCGAACCGCTGGTAGGACCGGGAAACCGGACCGGTTTTGGTATTTTTTTTAATTTAATGGGCAAAAACGGGGTGCTAAATTATAAATTAGTACGTTAGATATACAAATATAGTTAAATTTTATATATAACTATAAAATACATATATAAAACATATATAAATTACTTATATTTAATTACATATATAAATATAGTTAAATCCGGTCCAACAGGTTGGACCGATCCGACTACCAAACCAGTAAGACGTCCGGTTTGACGTCCGATTCGGTTCTAAAATATTAGTTGTCATACATAGAAAGTTTTTATACATGTAAAATAATCATAGAAGATTAATAAGCATCTTTTCTTGACATACCTAGAGTACAAGTCAAAGACATTATAGTCCAGCGGCATCTTGGTGGTGGAATAAGACTTAGGGCCTATTAGATCATGGGTTCGAATCTCACAAATGGTGGTTTTCTCATAATTATGAGTTTCCTCCTGAATTGGTGATTTGGTGGTGGAATATGATCGTGTGGTAACACTGATGGCATGATGATATTCCAGTGATCCGTAAGTGATTTCAATTTAACCGTTAGAAAAAAAAAAAAAAAACAGAGTACAAATCACCCCATAGAATCAAATGACATAACTTTTGACCCTCACTTCGGCAAAAACAAGATAAAATCTCATAGGAAAAACCTATAAAGCCTTAACTTTTGGAATGCTTCGTATTCAGTCAGAAGATTCCTCGCAGACCACGAGTCAAAATGATTTGATTAGAATCCACCCTCTCTTTCTTTTCTTGAAATTAAAAAAACTATATTATAAATTGTATCATTTATTGATATATCAGATTTCATTGTATATTATTTGGTTTTAATAATTAGATTGAATGTTTCTTTTTTAAAACATTTACACACTTATTATCTTTTACACTAACTTTTATCTAAATATACAGTTAACTTAATTATGTACCTATCACATCAGGTGTATTTTGTCATTTTCTTTTCACATCTGATATATTAAACAAATAAAAAAATTAATAATTTTAAATAAAAAAATAAAATTAAAAGATATTGGACCGTTGGGTAAACCGGTGAACCCGCATCCCTCTTATGCTCAACACTATTAAATCCAATATTCTCCTCTTTTTGATACTCCAATGCCAGTCATCTGCACCACCACCTACAACATCTCATACACCATTGAAGTCCTTTGAAGTTGAATAAACAATGATAGTAAGATTAAAATCCCTAAATCTCTTTTTGTAATTTGTTGTTTTTTAAATTTCGGTTTATGTTATTGTGTGATTAACAAACAACTCATAATTTATTTTCTGACTTTTGTAATTATATAAGCAATTTAAAGAATCACATATAATCTTTAAGTTTGTGTTCATTATTGACTTTTCATTATTTGTTAGTGTGAATAGTTGATGAGGTACTTACGCGTATTTTTTTGGTATTTATTGTTGATTTCTAGACCTTCTAATTAATTAGTGACGTCGACTTTTTATTTTAGTGAATATTATTGGAGGTTGTCAGTAAATTATTGATGATTAGTC
This sequence comes from Flaveria linearis, assembly GCA_024085815.1. Lineage (NCBI taxonomy): Eukaryota > Viridiplantae > Streptophyta > Magnoliopsida > Asterales > Asteraceae > Flaveria > Flaveria linearis. The sequence continues at coordinate 4,727,295 of CM044009.1, read as the reverse complement.
TAATAAACACACACTAAGAGAGATTAGGTTAACCGACTTACCCAATGACCCAGTATCTTTTAATTTCTCTTTTTATTAAAAATTTTATTTTCAATTTTTTTAATATATTAGACGCAAAAGCAAATAACACAAATATCTTTTATGTGTGGACACATAACTGAGTTAAGTGTACATTTGGATGAGAGTTAGTGTAAAGGATAATAGATGTGCAAATTTTTTAAATAAAGAACAATATATGTAATTATTAAAACTAAATGACATATCATGTAATTTTATATATAAATAAAGGACGTAATTTGTAATTTACTCAATTAAAAATGTTCCGATCGCTAATTACATCCATCTTTAGGTGTGGATTGAATCCAATGCTAATGTCATTTGGTGTTAAAATATCATTTCAGGTTAATGATTCGATCCCCGTCTATAAGAGATTGATGTAAATTAATTATCAGATAAAAATTGAAATAAGTTAAATGAGTTTGTAAGTTTTCATTATAAAAAACATTTATCTTTGTGGGTTCTCTCTCTCATTTTCATAATGTGGTATTCTTGATTCTTGGCCGGTCTAGAATATCTAAAATAATATTTTTTAAGTTATCAACACTCTAAATGTTATGAACTTTTCATTTATATTATACAAAGTGATTTTATTAAAAAGTATCTCCATATCTCCAATTATATTATTGATAATATTGTTGCCAATATACCTTAAAATTACGATATTCCGCCTCGTAACTTACTTTTTAAAAAAATATATATATATTTAGCAAATTCAATATAAAGTTACATTTTAAAGTAGTATATAATCACTACGAAAGAAGAGAGTATAGCCGAAGGATGATTTTGTCGATAGTTCGCGCGTCGGTGCAAGAGGTTGGTGACTTGAGTGTGTAGGTGATGATCCTTTGAAAATATGATCATGGGTGCTAGCTCTTGCGACTAACATCTGTTAATTGGTAATTTACCAATTGATATTCGTCAGAATTATTAATAACAATTATCTGTCAATAATACTAGTTTGTTTAATAGTATAATATGTTATTCATATACATCATTTGGGGTGGAGAAATTAATAAGCGGTAAAAAGAATTAAACTAATGTTCTCAATAAATGTTGTGGACCCTTCATTTAACTTGTTTAAATTGCATAGAATATATATAATGTAGATGGAGGGGGTGATCATGGTGTGTGCTAACTAAGTGGCAACCCCACAAAGTCACTTAAAGTGGTCAAGTATCCCATTTTTAATTCATTTTAGGGAGTTTCATTAATGTACTCAACCTTGCACAAGTTTTATCCAGTCAAATTTAATTACAACATAGCATATGCTACTTTAACTTTAAGTTTTTAATAGTTGTTACATAAGAAAAAAAAATTTAAACAATATATTGAAATAAAAATTGTATCTATCAGTTTTTATTTGACAAAGCCCAACACATATTGCAAGATTCCAATTTTCTTTGATTTTGTATCTATCAATAAATTTTGGGCAAAATCTCTCGTGGGAAATCAACTTTACTAGAGGGTGTACTTTCCTATTTTCAATTTCTAACTTTTACAATAAAACCCTCTTGGGTATCTCTTTATAAGTATGTAGACCTTCACTTAGTCCTTTTAAGTCTTTCTTTCTATTGAATCTCCAAAGTCCAATATATCATGGGTGGTTCTTGCAATGAAGGAAACTTTAATGAGATAATTAGAAGGGGGCCATGGACACTTGAAGAAGACAATCTTCTTATCCATTATGTCACTTGTCACGGTGAAGGCCGGTGGAACTCGCTTGCAAAATCTTCGGGTACATATGTAACTCATGAAATACAAATCCGTTTCTTGAAATTTCTTATATCTTTGATATGCTCGATCTTTCGAGAATTCGATACGTTTTCTAATTGCTTTTGATATATAGGGCTAAAAGAACCGGAAAAAGTTGTAGACTAAGATGGTTAAATTATCTAAAACCAGACGTTAAGCGCGGCAATCTTACTCCACAAGAACAACTCCTGATCCTTGAACTTCATTCCAAGTGGGGCAATAGGTGAGATATCATTACATGTATGAGGATATATGTGTATGTACATGGTATGTATGTATCATTTTAGAGTTATTATTAACTATTCTTTCTTGTCTTCAAGATGGTCAAAAATCGCATGTCACTTGCCAGGAAGAACAGACAACGAGATCAAAAACTACTGGAGAACAAGGGTGCAAAAACAGGCACGCCACCTTAAGATAGACTCCAATAGCAAGAGATTTGTGGAAACACTTCGAAGATTTTGGATGCCAAGATTACTTGAAAAAGTTGAACAAAACTCTTCATTGTCACTATCATCATCATCATCAACTTCTGCTTCAACCACTAGAACTCATGATGAGAACAACTTAAGCTTCTTACCACAAGCCGAACAAACCCTAATCCCATCATCATCATCATCATCATCATCTCCACAACTTATCGAAATTGAAAACCCTAATTCAAGTTCAAGTTCTAGCACTTACTACAACTCATCATTTCAAACAATGACTGTTACCATGTGGATATCAATACTTTTGACATGGGGTTCATCCATTTAGACATGCAAGCAATAGGACCAGGTGCCATGTCAGCTCCAGAAGTCCAGCTGGCTGAAGCAGATTGGATAAAGAATGATGACTTGGCGAGCACATTTTGGAACATGGATGAATTGTTAAGTTGGTCTTGATCTTTTTAAAAGCACTAGCTTTTTTATGAGGTTTTTAGATTTTTAATATCAAAAAAGGAAATTTATTAAATATAGTGAGTTGTATATTATGCTTAAGCACTTGTATATTGTTGCTGATGGAATAATGATGATTTCAATATGTGATCTTGCTAAATTAAGTTTATTTCTTGTTAATGGTAAGCAACAAAAATGATTAAAAAGGACTATAGATGCGTGAAGCATGAAAACTCATGATATTGAGACAAATAACTTTGGCCCATCTCCAAAACTTGCTTCATATAAACAATTTGATCCCAAAAGTCACACCAAATGAAAAGCAAATTTGTCTTCTAGTTTAAAGTGGGCGACCCGATCACTCGTTAACCGACATCTGATAAAGGATGATACGTTGATATAACATTGATGATATTACATCAGGGTTATACAGAGTCGTAGTGAGACGAGAACGCATTGCGACGGTGATATTAACGTGATTAAGTACCTAAAAACATATGAACTTTGAAGTTGTGATGAATCACTTTAAATGACTGAAACATATAGAAAAAAGTTATACAACAATACGATGCTCATAAGTTTCATTAAGATGTATGTGTCCAATAACATTGTCATGACTTTAATACATCATTTGAGTTATAATACTATATAGGTATACAACTCCCTTTTTAACAAAATCTATACCAAAACGCGGAGAGAAAACTTAAGTACAACCACAAATTAGTTTTTTTTTCAAAAAGGTATCAAACTAAGTTATCAAGTAAAATAAAAATACTATAAAATAATAGAGTTAAAACGTATAGTATCTATAGTAAAGGGGGTCGAGTTGAAGCTTTAGCAATCTAATGGTTTAGTTTGCAAAATTTGAATGTGGAGTGCAATTAGCGACATATCACATATGCAACGTCCAGCATTGGTAATTGAGTATATATATAATTTGATAGAGCCCAAGTAAATACTAACCTATCAAAGCTAAAATGCCGAAACAAACTTGTGTATAAAAGAAATTCCCTTTAATTACAAAAGTAATTTTATAGCTCTCTCTCTCTCTCTCTAATATACATACGCATAAGATTTATCATGAGCGAAGAGACTAACTTGAGCGTAGCACTAATTGGAGCAAACAAGAGTCTCTTATTTTTACATTTTCGATCATGACTCTAGAACCAAAAACTAACATTACATCATCACCAAGGCGGCAAGGCCGATCTGAGTGTAGCACAGTTACGAGGACCCGATCCTAACTGTATGGTTTTTGATAGCAACACATGTCAATAAAAAAAGTCATAACATTAAAGTTTGCTTTATGACTTAAAAAGCGTTTAGCCGTCCTACAATACACGCGTGTAGACGAATACTTTGAAATGGAAAGATCAAAGATGCATGTACATGAATGATGAGTCAAATAAATACTTCCCCCTTTGCAAGTTGTAATCCAATCCCTAAACTTCACCATCATCAAAAGAAAAAACCATACTTACTTTAATGCTTTCTCTATAGTCATAATAATTATATGTACCTTAGCCCCATTGATTCGATTCCTTGCTTCTAAATAATGCCTACAATTTATTTACCATAATAATCCAACAAACTAATACCACAACTAGACACGTGTTAATAAACATATATTTAATTTAAAGTAGATAATATATTAATTAAATCAATTTCATTTAAGGAAGCAAACATAACTATTACTTTTTTCTTTTTCTACTTTCACTTTTGAGTTTTGATACGACTAAAGTTACGTGATGCAATTTCCTATTATGTAGCTCTAATTCTAACTTTGAAGTTTGTTTAATATTAACGTTTTAATGTCCTTGTTTTAGTGTAAACTCGTGAATTCTATACGTCATTAGTTCACGTGTTTCTTTAGCTGTCTAATTTAGGTTAACATTACTGGTAGAATTTACACGTCGCATGATTGCAAGATGTCACATACCACACAAAACGAAAGTTGAGCGATTCCCTGATGTAGTCTAGCGAACGTTTTGGTAAACCCGTATCAGATATAGTTTATTAAAAATGAAACAAAAAGAAAAAAGAAAAAATAATACTAGGTTTTTTTTTTTTTTTTGGAAGGCAAAAAAAAAAAATAATAATACTAGGTGAACTAACCAAAATCTTAAGTGCGGTCAAAGAGTAGATAACACAGTAACCATGACTTTAAAGGAAATAGCAAGATGCGACCATAATATCAATTTCAGTCAAAATAGCTTATATTCTAGACTTAATTAAACAAATAATAAAAACCGATAATCTGAAGTACAACAAATTCATTAAAAGGCTTTCACGGTGATTTTGGTTTTACGATTTAATTTCTTCACTCTTTTTTTTTCTTTTTTTTTTTCGCGTTCCATCGATCCACGTATGAGCAACCAATCAAAGTTATGGTTAGGAGTGTTCAAAAATATCCGAAGCCGAATCCGAATCCGAACTTTAGATATCCGAAATTTTGGATTCAGATAGTGATTTTGAGATTTTACGGATATTTCGGATATCGGATATATCCAAAATATCTTTGCACCAGGCCTGGCCCTATCCCCCTCAAGCAAGTGGGGGTTTTGGGTCCAAACAATTGAAATCGGTTCGGCTTTGGTCGAAATTGGTTAAAACCAGTTTTTATTAGAACCGGTTCAAGCTGGAACTGGTTTTTTGAGGAAAAAATATTAGTTCGGTTCGAAACTGGTTAATGTTTGAAGCCTGGTTTTATTTGGTTCGTTTAGGTATTAAACTAGTGGTTACAAACTGATTTCTATTTTAGAGAAGGTGTGGGTTCCTAACCGGTTCATGTCAAATTGGTTCGGTTCCGGTATTGCATCTTTATACTTTTATTATATTGGTTTTAATTTATAGAATTACAAAATCCCAGTTATATTATATGTGTCTGTTAACATTTCACATTGACCACTTTCAAATTTAGTTTATACTGAAGTTCGACAAACTTCTTAAATTTTGTGTTAATTATGTTTATGATAATTATATCAATATGTTCGGATAATTTTGTTAGATTTGTGTTAAAGCTTAACAAGCAATCGTTATGTTTATGAACATTTATTTGTGTCCGTGTTTTTGTTTGTGTTCGTTTATACTCGTTAAGTGTTCATGAATATTTCATAAACAATTCATTTCCTTAAGTGTTCATTTATACTAGATAAGTGTTCGTTTGAGAATTGAGATATTATATTTTCATCGATTGAAAGATTTCATGGGCTTTCATGAGGCATGGACCGCATGGTTGGCCCAACACCTTCCCACAGCTCGTGTTTGTAGCACCGGCCCACCGGGCCTTTTTATTTTTAGGGCCCAAGGCTTTATGGGCATGATTATTAACTAGTATACATAGTAATGGGTTATATAGGCCCATTATAGTTTCATTGGCAGAACTAGAGGTGCACAAACCGGTTTTTTTTTGAACCCGGGTCGGGTCGGACCCGGTTCGGGTTCGGTCAACGTTTTGGAGCCCGGTTTTTGACCAAGAACCGGTTCGGGTCGGAACCGGTTCGGGTCGGAACCGGTTTTCAAACCCATCAAACCCAACCCGGTTGGAACCGGTTCGGGTTGGAACCGAACCGGGTCGGGTCTAAGACCCGGTTTGGAAAACCCGGTTTTTTTTTTTTTTACCTTCTAATTAAATTATATACAAATTAATTACAAATTTTGATTAATTAAAAATTATTAGAGTAGATTAATTATATACAATTGGACGCGTTTTTATTTTCATTTTAATAAGTAAACAATTAATACGAGTTTTATACAAACAATTATATACGATTGATTGTACGCGTTTTATTTTCGTTTTTATTTTATTAGAGTAGATTAATTATATACGATTGTCTCAACGTTTTTATTTTCATTTTAATAAGTAAACATGTAAAACCTTGAAAATCTCCCAGAAATCAATAACACACGATCTCAATCTTGTGAACGCGGAATATAAACAAGATTGGAGTAGAAGAAGATTGAATTGAATCACAAAAGATGATATTCGATTGATAAACAGAAACCTATAAAAGGTCTTGTGCGATTTCGCACAGTACAGATTGAATAATGAATGGGAGCTACATTACAAAACGAAAACTAGCTATTTATACTAAACATAGAGTTCTCGCGCGAGATCCCTTTCGCGTGGATCAAGCTTTCGCGCGGCTGCAGTCTTTCGCGTGGTCTGCGACTCGCATGGATCTGGTCTTTCGCACTGGTAGCTTCTCGCGTGACTTCTTGTTGTCGCGTGGATCTGGTTATCGCACAGTATGTTTTGCCGAGCCTTGATTTATCTTCTACAATCTCCCCCTAGGCTCGGTGAAACATAATCAATCAAAGTCAACATTAGCCTTCTTGTAAGATCCAGCATAAGCATACCATTTATTTCTCAGGATCCGGTCAATCATCCATACGTACTGGCAAGATAGAAAATAAACAGACTCATCAGCTGAGATAGGGCAGTGTAACAGCTTGGATAAGTCGTCTTTGCCAAACTTCATTAAGTCTGCTGGATCAATGATTCGATAAGACCTGTCTATACATTTGATCACAGCGTGACCGGAATCCTTTTCACATCTCCAGGATAGAAGTTGCTTCAAAGAGTTTGGAGGAACTGGAGCATGCACAGGGACTTTTCTGATAAATTTAGGATGTTGATAGACTCGTATCTTCATTGGAGCTTTAGTATTTTCATCAATTCGTGTTGAGTCATCTATCAACTTCGATTTTGCAGTCTTAAAGTCTTTGAAATTTGTGCGCATCTCCCTTCTTATCATGGATCTCATGAGCTCAGCTTCACTGTGATTACTCTCATTGAAGAATGGAGCTTTGCCCATAGAGTATAAATCAGCAGCACGTAAAGTATGAAAGTCTTGTGTGCTCTTTAGATAATCAATCTCTCCATTTCTTCTCTTTATAACATACATTCTTTTCTCACCATCATAAGCCCAGCTAATAACGTGAGACATTTCACCATACTTTTGTTTTGGCTTTGATATAAACAGAAAGTGAGCTTCAGTAGGTGGTGGTGGTGCTTTGAACTGTAAACCTCCTCTAGTGTATAGGGCAATCTGACCAGTAGTATCTGACTTTGTAGTATCAGTAGGAGTTTCACCATTCACAGTCTCTGTAGGAATTTCTCCTTCTTCAAGATTAATGTCCTTGAATAATTCCTGAAGATTGTTGCCAAAGATATCTGTGTATTCAGTCTGTTCCTCCAGATCTTCAAAAATATCAAGTTCTTCTTTAACAGTTTCAGATGAAGTTTGTTGAAAAGAATATAATTCCTTTTCATACACACTTTCTGTGGCAGGGTCCAATGGATCATATCCTTCTGGATTACTAACACTTGGTCTATCGACATTGTCAGTGTTAGTCTCTCCAGTAGGACTTGAAGAAGATCCTGTAACATTTCCACCATTTCCACCATCATCTCCACCATCATCTCCGCCATTATTTCCATCATCATCTCCACCATCATTATTATCATCATTATCATCTTCATCGTCATTCTCATCATCATCATCCTCATCATCATCAGAATCAGCATAATCAACTAACTCTTCATCCTCCCTTTCATGAACAATGGGCAGAGTAACCATGTGTTCTGGCTCAACAAAAGCAGTAGAAGTGTACGCTTCAGTGATCGGTACTTCAGATGAAACTGGAACATCTTCAGTAGTGCTACCACTTTGCTGTACAGTAGATGTTTGGGCTTCGTTGATCGTTTCCTTTTCAGGAACTATCTCAGTGGGAGGTGGGCTTGGAGATCGTCTGCTAGATTCACCAACCACAGTAGTAGATCTTATGTCCTGTGGTTGATGAAAATATGTCTGAGATATAAATTCTCTGAGCTCGTTTAATTGTCTCTCCAACCCAGAAGTGTAGTCGAATATGCTCTTCATTTGTTGCTCAAGAGATGCCAATCTAGTGTCTTTGATTGCCGAGTCGAGATGAATCATGTTGATCTGATTAGTCTTTTCTTCATTACTTTTCTTCAATTCTGCAATCAACTTCATATTCTCAAAATTCTCTTTCTCCAGATTCTTTATTCGTTCTTCTAAAGTAATAGAACCTGGAGTGCTTGTTGATTCCTCTCTCCTTTGAAACTCAGGAGGAGTATTCAAGAGTGTGTCGACATCAAATTCTAAGTTCTCTTGGTGAGGTGGTGTAGAAAAACCAGAAACAGGAACATTAGCTGCTCCAGAAATAGGAACTGTTTCTGTTTCAGGAGCAGACGAAGTCACATCGGCTGTCTGATTTTGTTCAGTTTCAGTGACAACCACATGTGTTCGTGGTCTCCTGGGAATGATACATCGACCTCTCTTTCTTGCAGGGAAATCTCTTCTCCGAGCCATACGTTTTCGTCGAGAGGAAGTACTTGGAGACTCTTCAGGGACATAATCAGTATCCCTGTCTTCATTAGTTGGTCGAGAAGATGTTGGAGTAGATGGTGTTGGATCAGTTTGGATCACATAGGGAACATTCCCTATTTGATCACTATCAGTCTCAGAACTGGAAGCAGAGTGAACCACTCCTTCCATTCCTCCTTCATGTACAGGCTCATCTTCAAATAGCTTCTCAATCTCTTCATCCACAGTATCTCTTGTAGTAGAAGTAGAAGCCCCAGCTTGTGCCTCATCAGTATGAGCACCACCTTCACCAAGCTCATCGACATTTTCTTCAATCTCAGAAAATCTTCCAATCTTGGCAAAACTTTCACCAGAGCATTTGTTGCCTCTGGCTCCAGTTAGATGTGAGAAAATCTCCTTCTTCACAGTCTGTACAACATACTTAGGAGATCTCTGAGTAGCAAGCTCAGGATAAGCATCATTTATCACCAACTGGATAAATCTCGGGTACATAATGAACTTCTTTCCAGGATTTGCTGTAGCATTCTTTACCATCTCCTGAAATATAACCCCAGATATGCTAAAGGGAATGTCATCAACCAATGAAACTAGTAATGAGCCAAACACTGCACTCAAGCTATCCATCCCAGCCTTGAGGTTTCTCAGACAATGAATCACCACATGAAATAAGTATTTCCAGTACGGTGGTAACCATTTCTTCTCAAGACTTGGATATCTGTACTCGTATCCCATACGAGTCAAGCAATCAATCACAGTGTCATCATCAAGTCTAGTTGGTGCTCCTTCTTGATCATCGAATAGAAGAACTCGGTTCAGGATGGACTGAGAAACTGTCACTCGTTTGTCCTTCACAGTAGCCGTGATAATCTGGTTTCCTGCTTGGTTCTTTTCCAGAGCAGCAGTGCTCCAGAAAGAATCTATGAGCTCAGAATAAATAGCAGGATCAGCTGATATAGCATAGACAATACGAGAGTTCTTCAAGCCTTCGATCATAGAATGAAATAGTTCCTTTCCTTCCGGAACCTCGTCCAGATAAGCAACACAATTATGATTCTTGTTAAAGATCATTTGTGCCATCTGCATTGTCAAATAAGATCAAAATTAGAACACTCTTGAAAATAACTTAATTATGCATATAGAATTTTAACACTTAAAACATTTTAGCTTTTAAGGTCTTATTATTAGAAAATTTTATCACTTAGAAAATTTTTCATTTCAAGGCTTAGTCACTTGTGAGTACATGTAATTCACTTATGATTTTATCAAAAGTTATAAGTGAGAAATCCATGTATGACAACAACAGAATCAACACTTAGAAACATTTTAGAATTTTTCTGTCACGCGAAAACAACTCATGCGAAATTCAACAATTCTTGCGAAAAATGATTTCATGCGATAAACCCTTATCACGCGAAATTAGTTTACACGCGATAAGCTTTCTCAAGCGAATTCGCTTTTCGCAACTGTTCAGTTCCTGGTGCGATTCGCACAACCCCAACTTCAAATTAACCTTTCAAAAATCGATTTTAATCCATGAAATGCATATCATTGTTGTCGCCCTAGATCTATTAGGTTAATTTCATTCATCAATTTCATCATTTAAGTCCATTTATTTAGATTTTAAATTCAAGTTGTTAAGTTCCCCTTAACATTGTTCTTCTACAGTAACCAAATCAAACTGTGTATATCTTCAAAATCACACTATGCACGTACTAGAATGAGATGTGAATCAAACTATCAGATTAGGAGCGAAATGGTGTATGCGATAGAAGATTTCGGACGATGTGCGAAAATGCTTTTCGGGTGAAGTTTGAGCGAAAAGTGGGTTTGTCTAGAACATTGTGCCTTTTATACCTCAACCGTATCACGCGAAAACAAGTTTCGCGAAACCACCCTTTTCGCGTGACTTTCCTTGTCGCGCAAAACAATTATTTTTCAAAATTTTTCAAAATTTTCAAATGTTTTCAAAGTTTTTCATAGTATTTCTTATGTTTCAGACTTTTCAATCCTTTTATTTTCAATGAATTATGTCAACATAAATTGTTATTTACCAAGTGATTAATTAACTTAATGAATCTTCAATTTTCAAATATTTTTCTTGTTATTTCCTTGTCCTAAAATAAAACACTATAAAAGTGAAATAAAAACAAACACTTACATACAAAATAACAAAAGAATGAAAACAATTGAAGAATCAAGATAGGATTTGCGATCGGATTTGCTTGTTTTGTATAAATTTTCATAATGAGATCATATAGTTCTTTTTCAAGTTAAGACTCTGTCCGGCTTTATTTAAAATAACTGGTTAAGTTGATTGTCAATATATTTTGTCCTTTTAAACTTATACTTCAGGTTTTACTCAGACACATAATGAGTGATATATATCATGTTTTGTGTTGATTTAATATAAGTCAGTGGATCCCACAATCAGAACTTCTGTAGAATTATTATTATCCTTCAAGACACTATTGAGATTTTCAAGTCACCCCAATTTGACTTAAACCATGCATTGATGATCAGTGTTACCATTTATTGTAATCCTAAATATAACTATTTGAGCATAACTAGCCTGAGAAATATTTCATAACCCGGAATATTAACAAGTTTAAGGACTTACTGACAGCCATCCGGACTTACGTCTGCCCTCTCAAGATGTTTAGGACTTACAAGCCATCCGGACTTACATGCCCCATCTTTCGATTTTGCCTTCCAAAGTTAAAAAATATTCTCAAAATAGAAAATAGATACCATATAGTATGTATGTCTTTTAGACATATCTTTTGATTTGTTTGTGCTTCTTGGCATCTTATATCCTATATGGCCTTTGTTGTTGGCATCTTTTTGCTCAATTATTTTCTTTTTGTATTTTTCTCCTTTTTGTTTCTTTTTGTATATGTTGTTTATCTTTTGATAATACATATATAGGTATGATAATCACTGAATCAATCATATACAGGCTTGAGTATGACAAGATTATATCTCTCAGTCTGTGTTAGAACATTTTTGACACATAATCCTGATATGTTCCCCACTGAATCATATTTCTTTAATTCAAGTGTAATCACTCAATTATGATCTTTTCATTTCTGAAAGCAAAGCCTATCAACATATCAAACATAATCCAAGTGTATTCGTATTTAAGCCTTTGAAAGTACTTATACTCGTTTTGAACTTTGTAATATCATTTCTCATTTAAGCATGAAAATTTTGTTTCTTTTTGTATTGGCAATCCTTTGATCTTAACTCCCCCTAAGACCAAAAATATTTTTCAGAACTTGCTTTTCTAATTTTCTCCCCCTAAAATTGTGATTTTCCTTTTAAGAAGAAGAAACAATTGCAATTTTATTCATTATTAAAAACTGAAAAATCTTTTGTGAAGATTCATTAAACCAATTTATCCAAAGTTAATCATTCCCAATGATTGCACTAGGAAATCAAATCGAGAATGATCAAACGCCTTGGTAAATAAATCAGCTATATTTTCAGTTGACGGCACTTGTTTAAGATGAATAAGTTTACGTTCAAAACAGTCGCGGATAAAATGTATGCGGATGTCTATGTGTTTAGTTTTTGAGTGTTGGATGGGATTTTTCACAATGTTTAGAACTGCCGTATTATCACACCAAATTGGTGTGTCATAAATGTTGATGCCATAATCGAGAAGTTGTTGCTGAATCCAGACAAGCTGGGAACAACAACTCGAAGCAGCCACATATTCAGCTTCGGCAGTGGATGTAGAGACAGTGTTCTGCTTTTTACACTGCCAAGAAATGAGTCGGTTACCCAAGAATTGACATCCTCCTGTGGTCGATTTCCTGTCTAAGTTACAACCACCATAATCACTGTCAGTATAAGCAAATAAATTGAAATCGGAATTTCGAGGATACCAAAGACCAAGTTTGGGTTGACCCTTGAGATACTTGAAAATCCTCTTGACAGCTTTCATGTGTGATTCCTTTGGATCACTTTGATAGCGGGCACACTGACAAACAGGGAACATAACATCCGGCCTGCTTGCAGTGAGATACATAAGGGAACCAATCATCGATCTGTAAAGATGCTGATCAACTGATTCGCCTAATGGATCTGGAGTAAGAGTAGGACGAGAAGCCATTGGAGTTGGAGCTACTTTGGAGTCTTGAAACTTGTATTTCTCAAGAATTGTCTGAACATACTTTTCTTGATGAATGAGAATACCCGTTTCAGATTGAGTAACCTGAATACCCAAGAAAAATGAAATTTCTCCAAGTGAACTCATCTCAAACTTCTTCTTCATCACCTCTTCGAACTCCGTACACATACTATCATTTGTGGAGCCAAAAATAATATCATCGACGTAGATTTGAACCAAAATGATATCATCGCCTGATTTTCGATGAATAAGGTTTGATCAATTGCACCTCTTGAATAACCATTTGCAAGCAAATGTTCAGTCAGAGTTGCATACCAAGCACGAGGTGCTTGATGTAAACCATATAAAGCCTTATCCAACTTGTAAACATAATCAGGATGATCTGGGTCTTCAAATCCAGGAGGCTGACAAACATAAGTTTCCTCCTTCATATCTCCGTATAAAAACGCAGTCTTAACATCCATCTGGTACACCTTGATGTTCATGAATGAGGCAAAGGCTAAGAAAATGCGTATTGCTTCTAGTCTTGCAACTGGAGCATACACTTCTTCATAATCTAAGCCTTCAACTTGATAAAATCCCTGCACCACAAGGCGTGCTTTATTTCTAACTATAACACCCTTTTCATCCGTCTTATTCCTAAAAATCCACTTTGTTCCAATCGGAAGCTTATCTTTTGGTAGTTCAACAAGATGCCAAACATTGAGCTTCTTGAATTGCATCAACTCATCCTGCATTGCTTCTATCCAGCTGTTCTCTTTAAGTGCCATTTCCACATTCTTGGGCACTGTTTGTGATAGAAAGCAAGCATACAGACATGTATTTATTGCTCCTGATCGACTTCTGGTAACTACACCTTCATGCAACGGGCCTATGATTGCTTCAGTTGGATGAGTTTTATGTATTCTCAATTGAGGAATCTCATCTGCAACCATTCCATCTTCCAAATTTGTAATATGTTCAACATCATCAAGAACTTCTTCAGTATGTTGAGATAGAGGTACATAAGTTTCATCAATTGTGTCATCTGAAATAGGAGTTTCAGAAGCAGTTGACACATTTGGAGACTCATCAAATGGAACCTGAATGATCTCTATCGGTGTGTGTATAGTGTCTGAAGAAGATGAAGATAACGGAGAACTCAATGATTCTTCCAGCTCCTGAGTAGGAATTTGTTCTGAAGAAATATCTAAAGACTCAGAACAGGCAGATACTGGCACAGAAGCTGTCGGAATATCTTTGGATGATGAAGCAGTAGCAGAATCATCAGATATCAAAGAAGGAAGTTCCTCAATTATTTGGTTATCCAAGGTGATTGATTGAGAATTAGAATCTGCAGATGAAGATTTAGAAATATTAAAATTTATGAACAAAGATTCATAATCATAAACCCATGAAGGAGCTGAACCTGCATCAGTTATGTTAAGTTCGTGCCAATCAATGTTAAATGACTCGATTATTTGTCTAGTTCTTTTATTATAAACACGATATGCAACCTTATTGGCAGCATATCCCACAAAGTAACATTCATCAGCCTTTTCAGAAAATTTTGAAGATAAGTCGGTTGTATGTAACAAAGTGCAACAACAACCAAAGGCTTTAAAATATTTAACTTTGGGTTTGTGATTATAAAAGATTTCATAAGGAGTCTTATTTAATCTTTTGTTGATTAACACACGATTCTGAACATAACATGCAGTATTTACTGCTTCTGCCCAGAAGAACAAAGGTAATTTGGCGGCAGAGATCATTGTTCTAGCAGCTTCAATTAATGTCCTATTTCTTCTTTCTGCAACCCCATTCTGTTGTGGAGTGCCAGCAGCACTGAATTGTCTGGCAATTCCCTTGGATTCACAAAACTCATTCAGAGTTTGATTGCAAAACTCTGTCCCATTGTCACTTCTGATGCATTTTACCTTTTTCTCTGTCTGATTCTCCATCAAAGTAATGAATTTGATCAATAGATGTGGAGTCTCATCCTTAGATGCTAAGAAAAACACCCAAGTAAATCTTGAAAAGTCATCAGTAACAACCAAACAATAAGATCTTCGACCCAAACTTAGAACACTTACTGGACCAAAAAGATCCATGTGTAAGAGTTGTAAGATTGATTCGACTGAGTTGTGTGCAACTGGTTTATGAGGAAGTTTATGTTGTTTACCTTTTGAACATGACAAACAATGTTCAGTTAAATGATATTCTTTTTCAGGTAAACCAATTACATGATTTCCACGTACAAGTTTATTCATGTTTTTAAGATTGACATGTCCTAATCGACGACGCCATAACATGGAATCATTCTCCGAGGCTTTGGATAATAAGCAAGAGGCTGTTACCAAAGAATTAGAACAATGCATATCAAGAAGATATGTGTCATTGTCTCTCGGAGTCCTCATCAAAACCCATTCTTCTGGAACAACAAAACCTGGTTTTAATATTAAGCATTCGTTATTAGTAAAGTGTGTTGAATAATGTTTGTCACAGATTTGAGACACACTTAGCAGGTTATGTTTTAATTCCTCAACAAAATTAACATTTTCAAAACTCGGGACGCCATTTGTAACTGTACCCCGTTTTGTAATTCGTCCTCCTCTATCTCCTGCAAATATCACTCTTCCTCCGTTGTATGATTGCACATCTTGTAGTAAAGATAAGTTACCAGTCATATGTCTTGAACAACCGCTATCAACATGCCATAGACTTTCAGTAGCCTTTCGCGGTTGTCCCTGCATTAATAACAAAATTACTTAGATTTTGGTACCCAAGTCAAACATGACTTGAGCACATTCTGAGTTGCAGTAAGACAAAATGATTTGAGATTATTATATTTTGTTTGCACATCATTCTTTTCATTTATGCTTTTAGGTTTGACATTTTCTTTTATATCATTGGTCAAATTCTTATTCCGTTTGACATTAAACTCATTAGCAACCTTTGATTTCATATTATTTGATAATTTTCCACGAGTGAAAAATAATTTTCTATTATGAGAAATAGAATTATGAAATCTTTGTTTACTTAATGATTTTTGTCTAAAAGGACAATTATTTGCCAAGTGATTAGTGTTTCCACACTGAAAGCATCTCTTCTGTTGTGTGTGGAAACAAACTGTGGATGACAATTATGAAAATTGTCATAAAAACCAAAGTCAGATTGACTAGGTTTAACTTTCTCCACAGTCTCTCGAATCTTTGTCTCGTTTGACAATTGCAAATTCATCTTTTGCAGATTCGAGGAAATCGAAAAATTATGACCACTTTGATGCGGAGATTTGGCAATTTTGACTTGTTGAATTTTTGGTGTTGAAAGAGGAACAGTCTTTGACGTTGCTGGAGTAAGACCAGACTTGAAATGTGCTGGAGAAGGACCAGGCTTAGATATACGGATTGGTGCTGGAGAAGGACCAGGCTTTTGAATTGTGAGATTGCATGCAGAAGAATTATTCACTTGCAAATCTGGGCTACAAACATCTTGATTCACAAGGTTAGCATTATAATGAAGCTTATTTTTAAAGAATCGAGAATTCGTTTCTTTAAAAATATGTTCCTCATTTTCAATTACACCCTTAGAAATGAATCTACTTTTAAAGTCCTTTTCAATTCTTTCCTTTTGATTTGCCCTTTGATTTGCATTCAAGTTATTTTTACTATTAGATTTCAACTCATTCAAATCAACCTTCTTTTCATTTCCAGACAAATTTTGATTACAAGCAAATTGTGAAACTTTTACATTCTTATTATTTAAACATTCATTCTCATTCTCATCCTCACTCTCACTTTCCCAATCTTCAACCAACCCATCCACCTTCATTTTATCTGCAAAAAGATTTTCAGATGATTGTTTAGTTTTGGGTGCTATGATAGGATCAACTGATAAGTTTATCTTAACAGTAGGTTTTAAGTTTTGAGATGGAGAAAATCCAATCCCATAGACCATATCAGAATCACAAATGTTCTCAGATGAAGGTAAACATGAATAATCATGATTAATTGGAGGTGCAATGTTAGAAAACCCAACACCACATTTTCCTCCTTTGATTTTCTGAGTCATTTGTGATTTGATTATGCCTTCAACCATCGTTGATGAAAGTTCAAATTTCTCAACAGTCAATTTAACCGTGGCTAATTCACTGTTGAGTCTGTTAATTTCTAGAGCGAGTTCATTATTTCTATTTGTCAAGTCATTATTAGTACATTCTTTATCATGAAGATTTAATTTCAAATTATAAATTGTTTTGTTTAAACCTTCAAGTTTTTCTTTAAAAATCCTTTCATTTGATTTGTGTTTACTAGCTTGATACTGAAGTTTTTCAACTTCCATTATCAGGCTTTCATTGTGAACTCTGTATCTTTGAACTTTCTCAACACATGCATTTTGACATAAGTCATCATATACCTTGGGTTCTGAAGTTTCCCCTTCTGTTTCCTCTGCCTTCTTGACCATGAATGCTTTCATGTTATCAGTTGGTTCTTCCACTGGAGCACTAACAACAGTCTTTTGATCAATACATGTGCTTTTGACTGTGAGCTCAACAGTGTCATCTTCAAACACAATCTTTTCTTCATCAACCTTCTCAACCTGTTCTTTCTTCTCAGCTTTCTCTTTCTCCTCTTCAACTTTCTCAAACTTTTGATCAACTTTCACTTTCTCCACTTCAATTCTCTCCTTCTCTTCTTCTTCTGTAGCAAACAAGCCCTCCAACAAATCATCAGACACGAATTCAGCAAACAAGTTTCTTCCTCTTCTGGTTCTGGCACAATCTTTGCAATGAGTGCATGAGACAAAGTTAGATCAAAGGCCTCCATTTGATCAGACCAATCGTATTCAGCATTTGTTTGAGAAACTAATGCTTTATTGCCACTAGAAGTACCAGCTTTGTCTTTCTTCTGCTCTATCTCCACAGTCACCATCTTCTTTGGGGCTTCATTTTGAGCTGTTTTTGGTTCAGTACACTCTCTGGCGAAATGACCTGGTTTATTACAGTTGTAACACCTCAGGTTGGATTTGTCGAAACCAATTTTGCTAGAATTATTAACACCAAACATTTTCCTCCCAGTTCTTCTAGCAAAATTCTTCGCCCTGTAGACAACCATGGCCATCTGATATTTGATGTCGTTCTCTTCAACATCATCCGGATTAACTTGTTGAAGATCATCAACAAGAATATTTGGAGCAGATAGTCTTCCGGCCATGAAAGCTTCATAACTTGTCATGAAAGTAGTGAAAAGAGCAAGATGCTCCTCAGCGATCTGGACAGTCTGTTTGGATGGATTAGTG
Source organism: Flaveria linearis (assembly GCA_024085815.1). NCBI lineage: Eukaryota > Viridiplantae > Streptophyta > Magnoliopsida > Asterales > Asteraceae > Flaveria > Flaveria linearis. The sequence goes on along the minus strand of CM044009.1, from coordinate 4,708,840 downwards.
GTAGCAACATAAGCATGTTGACCACTATGAGAATCTTGAGGTTGAGAGACTTGTTGGTGGATGATGGGGGAATAATGTTGAGCTGCTGGAACATGAACTTGATGAGTTACTGCTGGTTGCATATATGAAGATGCTGCACTTCCCGATTGTTGTTGCTGACACATTTGTGTATAGCTGACATAGTAATTTGGATTACTAGCCATCTTTGCGTAGAGAGCAGTTCCTTCAGCACCTAGAGAACTGAGATGATTAGCAGCTCGCTGCTTATCATCCACAGCATAAGACTTGATAGTTGAGATGAGATCGGTCAACTGAAGAGTATACAAGTCTTTGGTTCTCTTTATCAAAGTACAGTTGTTATTCCAACTGTAAGGAAGTGAGTTGAGTAACTTCTTGTTCACAGTAATGGGTTCCATAGTAATACCAGCACTCTTCATTTTTGTGACCAGTCTAACAACCTGGCCATTTGAGCTTCCAACTCCTCACCAACAATATGATTGAACATGTTGAATTCTTGATTCAACATATCCTTCTTGCTCTCTCTCATGTCTTTGTTGCCCATTATCTGAGATTCCAGAGCATCCCATAGCACTTTAGCACCCCTGAACTCTTGAAACTTTTGTGAGATCTCAGTAGTAAGAGCCATAGTAATTGCAGCATACGCCTTATCATCCAATTCCAGTCTCTTGATGTCGTCTTCATCCCACAAATGTTCAGGTTTCTGAACCATTTCTCCTTTGTCATTTTTGTACAACGGAATGTAAGGACCATACTGAATGGATCTCCACATTTTAGGTTCCGTGTAAATGACATATCTCTCAAATCGAAACGCCCAATCGGTATAATCATCTTCACATAAAAGCCTCGGTGGCTTGTTACCAGTTCCAATCTCAGTGTCTAGATGAAGTGAAGCAGTAAGATGCTTCAAATTCGGTGTAGTTGAAGCCATGATGAGCAGAAAGTTTAAAATCAGAATTCTCGTGTGAAATACAAACTTGTGCGAAATCAGGTTTCGCGTGGAAAGAGTTTTCGCGCGAAGTAGCGCTTCGTGCGAAATTCCAAAGATACCTTTTTATGCGAATCGCACAAAAAGGTGAAATAACTGTCTTTGCGAAAACAACACCTTTTCGCGTGCGAGAACTTGCAGATCAAGCGAGAACGTCGATTTTGTGCTGAAACAGATTACCAACTGTTTGTTCTTGCGAATTTCACCTCCAATTCACTGATTAAGTTTGATCGAACCCATTTTAATCCAATTTTAATGAATTTTAAGTCAATTTTAATCAAGATTAAGCTTAAAGTCCACTAATTCAGTTCAATTCGGTTCTAATCAGTCCAAATCCTCCACAATCGAGCAGCATAACTTTGCCATTTCAGAATCTAAGGTAATCGATGATGAATTCTTCAAAAATCAGGTAGAACTCAATCCAATTCTTCTCCAAATCGTGGTTCAAGAGCCTAATGCTCTGATACCAATTGTAAAACCTTGAAAATCTCCCAGAAATCAATAACACACGATCTCAATCTTGTGAACGCGGAATATAAACAAGATTGGAGTAGAAGAAGATTGAATTGAATCACAAAAGATGATATTCGATTGATAAACAGAAACCTATAAAAGGTCTTGTGCGATTTCGCACAGTACAGATTGAATAATGAATGGGAGCTACATTACAAAACGAAAACTAGCTATTTATACTAAACATAGAGTTCTCGCGCGAGATCCCTTTCGCGTGGATCAAGCTTTCGCGCGGCTGCAGTCTTTCGCGTGGTCTGCGACTCGCATGGATCTGGTCTTTCGCACTGGTAGCTTCTCGCGTGACTTCTTGTTGTCGCGTGGATCTGGTTATCGCACAGTATGTTTTGCCGAGCCTTGATTTATCTTCTACAAAACAATTAAAAATCATACTCGAGTTTTCTAAAGAAAACAACAAAAATTACATTAATTTATAAAAGTAAATAATTAATTCATTACGAAAAATAAACAATAAAAATTACATTAAAATTAAACAAAGAAAACAAAATATACATATTACGAATACAAGTTTGTCTAATCTAATCGTCTTCGTCGGTTTGTGTGCCAATGCGTTGAGACAAATCATAAGCGAGTTCTTCGTCGGATAGCGGTGAGGATCGTCCGGTTTGTACCTCGTGCTCGTGTATTTCTTCTTCAATCGGTGTTTCTTCTTCAAGGTTTGATATGTGTTGTCTTCGTTCGGCCGCATCTAAATGGTCCTTTAAACAAATACACATCCCTAGCGATGTTGGAGTTAACCTTGTTCTTCTAATCGATAAAACCCTGCCACTAACAGAAAATGCAGACTCCGAAGCTACCGTGGAAGCTTGGACGGTTAGTAAATCACGTGCCATGGCGGATAGGACCGGAAATTGTGATTCCTTTCCTTTCCACCATGTCAGAATATCAAATTTTAAAAATTCATCGGGAGACATAGTGGCTAAAAAATCGGTTCCCATATATCTCCCGAGTTCGCTACTTGGGGTGTTACCCCTTTGACGTTTACTGTTTTCATTTCTCAAAGTGTTGTATAAACTAATCATCGGGTCTCTACTTGAGCTCGACGAACTCGATTCCACGTTCGATTGTCGGTGGATGTTTGATGTTGCACCATATTTTTCAACATAAACATTAAACAATTTTTTAAAAGTTTCATTAAATATTTGTTTTGTATTAACATTAAAAAATGGATCATAATCATGTAAATCTAAATCATAAGTTATCTCATCTATTAAAGTTTCTACCCCCGAAACATTTAAACACGGGTCGAGTGCGGCGGAACACGTAAAAACCGGGGGTAGTTCAATGAAATATTTTTTAAATTTTTCTTTCATCGGCGCTACCATTGCCGAAAACATTTCGTTTCTTTCTTCATATTCACTTAATTTATGGGTCATTAAATAAATTTGATGAAGCGTTAGACAACTTGTCGGATAATAAACCCCCGACAATTTTGTAGTTGCGTTTTTAAAAAGCTCTAAAAATTGAGTTATTTCTTGAATATATTCCCAACCCTCTAACGGAAACGGAACAACCCGACCCCGCATCGCAAGACCATCGTGGAAAACATGAAGCGTTTCTTTTTGACGTAAAGCACTATTAAACATTTTCCAAGTCGAATTCCATCTAGTCGGGACATCCCAATTTGGTCCTAAACAAATGGAATTCGTATCGTGACACATTTTTCTATAATTAACATACCTTTTTCTACTAGTTTTAAAAACGTCACGTAACATGTTTTTGAAAGACGTTTTAAAATCTTCCACTTCAGGAACGCCAAGACCATCTTGCACAACTAAATTAATAATATGTGCAACACATCGTGAATGAAAAAATACGCCGTCACAAACCGTTTTATATTTTATTTTCAATTTTTCGACGGCGGATGTGTTGTTCGAGGCGTTATCAAATGACATTGAAAAATTTTGTTTTCTAATTTATACGTTTTGATTACATAGTCTAAAATTTGAAAAAGATTTTCACCGGTATGCGGATATCCAAATAATTCAAACGCAATCGTACGTTTCATCATTTGCCACGAACTTGGATCTATCCAATGGGCCGTGACGCAAAGGTACTATTCCGGTAAACCGTGTGGGGCTGACCAAACGTCGGTAGTTAAGTTCACACCGGTTTGTAAATTTTCAAATAAAACCTTTAAATCATTTTTTGCTTGTTTCCAAAGATTTAAACAATCACGTCTAAGAGTGGTGCGACTTACGTGAGTGTAGCGTGGTTGAAGAGTTTCTTAAATCAATTTTGTTAACCGAGGGTTGTCGAAGTGATCGAACGGCAATCCTTCTTGAATTACAAACTTTGCCATTCTATCTCGAACCATATCTACGTTGAAGTTCCATAAACCACCATCGTTTCCGATTGATGTTTGCCCTTGACTCGGTGTACTTTTCAAAGACTTGCACCATTTGGTCATATGATTTTTCAAAGTCGAGTTTGAATCCGACTTGAAAAACGAACCGCAAGCCTTGCATCGAGCTTTTTGTTGACCATTCGATATTTCGCATAAGTCGAAATTACACCAAATCTCTTGGTTTCTCGTTGTTGAAAGAATTCTAACAACGGTAGCGGCACTTGAGGATCCAGCGGTTGGAACCGAAGATTCAGAAGCCATAATTCAAGATATTGAGAGAGTAGAAAGTTGAGAGTGAGGAGCGTTTTTGCGTTTTTAAGCACGTTTTCGAGCGTTTTTGAAGTTTTGAGTGTTGTGACTAAACCATTACACCCACTACCTATTTATACTATCATATAAGGGCAAAATGGTCCAAAAAATGTTGAAAAAACGGTCACAAACGGTCATATAACGGCTATATAGCCGTTTTAAAACGGTCAAAAAAAAACGGGCAAAACCGGTTCGAAACCGGGTTTTTTGAACCGGTTTCCAAACCGGGTTGGATCAAAACCGGTTTGGAACCGGTTTGGGTCAAAAATCTCAGAACCGGTCCCGAACCGGTGGTTTTTTCCGGGTTGGAACCGGTTTGGGGTTTTCCGGGTTGAAACCGGTTTCGGGTCGGGTCGGGTCGTCGGGTCGGGTCGGCAAACCGGTTTTGTTGTGCACCTCTAGGCAGAACAATTGAACAAAGCCCAATCTTGCTCTTAACATTTGTTGGATTTCATTCAATTGGATAGAAATCTAGAATAAAAGAATCAAATATGCACCCTTATGGAGGAAATACAATCATATAGGAGAGGATTATTATATGAAAATTTTATTCAATCAGTTTGTTCAGAGCTCACTTTTTAGAAGTTTGGCTGGTTTAATTTCTTAATTATTTTATAGTTTATTTACATATGAAATTGTTTTTATATGTATATTATTATAGTCAGTAGCGGAGCTTGAAAACTCTCGTAGGGAGGGCGGAGGCGAAATTAATTTTTATTACGGGGGGCGAACTCGAGTTTTATATAAAAATTTACACTACGCGGCTAAAAATTTACACTACCGGACTAAAGTTTAACACTACCGAGGAAAAATTTACACTTCATTTAAGCTTGCTCGATTCAATCTTTAATATATTCAATCTCGAAAAAGCTCACTTGAACCCCTACTACTTTACACCCATGGAACGAAGTTTGAAGCATGCTAGATAACATTTTTATAAATACATGAGTTAATAACATAGATGGTCTTATGATGCCTCTATATTACGATTTTGACCTCAACTTTTAGAAATATAGATTTGATACTCACTGTATGCTGGCGTGTTTCGGAAGTGGTCTCTATATCTTTCAAGATAGAGGAAAGACTTGCCACCATCTACCCTTCCCAGACCCTGCTCTTCAGCGAGATACACTGGGTATGTTTGTTTGTTTGTATGCCGACGTGTCACAAAGATGACCACTCACGCTAATTGAATTAAAAAAACCATTAAAAATAACAATAGAAAAAATTAATAACCCTTCACTAGTTTATTCTTTATGTTTGTACCAATTGTTAGCCTCAACCCTCCTTGCAACAGTCCATTGCTAGCGAGGTTAACCGGACCATCTCCCTGCTACCACTGTCGAATGATGTATGAAATTAACAAAATATACATCAAGAAGGGTTATAAGGAGATGAGTGTGTGGACGCCGCAAGGCACAAGGATGGTGATGTGGATGATTGGTGTCACACGAGAACACCAATCAACCTATGCAGCATGATAGACAAGATGATGCGCGATAGAAGCCTATGAGCATGTTGCCTGAAACCATGGCTTATGAACTACTTGGACAACTCAATGTACAACCTTACAAATTGAAAGATATGTAGTTTTGATGTATTAAACAATTGTCCATGGGTTGATGGAGAGTAAAGAAGGGATATAATTTGACTCGACAAGAATTTAACATTTGGATTTGAGTTAAACGGATACATGTCATAAACGAGTCAATATGTTAATCAATAAATAAACAAAAACGTATCTAAATATGTTCAACCCCTCTAACTTATTTTGACACTAATAACACATTTCACTACTTGTGTTAATTAAGTTAACAAGCCAACACGGCACATTTTAGGCTCGTTTAATAAAATGACATAGAATTATACTTTTATAAATAATTAAATACATCATAACTAAAATTTAGATAGCTTTGTTTTTGTCGTACTACATATGTTTTATCATTTATTATCCGTCTTAAGTGAGCCTCTAAACTACTTTGTTGAACTTGTCGAGTAATTACGTGTTATTGAACTATTTATATTTAGTGTTCAAGCTCTGCCACTTCAACTTATAAACATGTTCATGTTAGTGTTTGAGTAACGACGGGTTTTATTAAAATATCATGTTCAGATTTAACATGTTAAACGTTTCTTGTCAAGTCAACTGTTTAATACTACAAAGCCACGTTTTCTAGCTTTATCATAGTTTAAGGGTCCTAATATTTAGACACCCACTCAGATAAATCATCCCTTATACGCCGCGTATGGGTCCATACGTGGCGTATAAGGTCGAATGCACCAAAAACGAGGAAAATTCAGGGGGGTGTCAGAGAGCTATACGCCCCATATAGCCCTATACGACCCCCTATACGACACATATAGGGCTATACGACGCGTATAGCTAATTTCGACACTGACTACGAGAAAAAATTCAGGAGGCTGTCAGAGGGGTTATACGCCCCGTATAGGACTATACGACCCCCCTATACGACGCGTATGGGTCTATACGAGCCGTATAAAAATTTTAGGATGTTGATTTAAAATAATAAGATGTTCATTTAACCGGACCCTAGTTTAATACCATTTGTATAATTAATTTGTGTATTTATGAAAGTTAAAACTAGTGAAAATAAACAAACAAATTCCTAACTTGTAGCTCACACGTCACTGCTACCATACATCGTCACCATACTTGTCAGTTGCTTCTGTTGTTGGTGTCAACGTCCCCACCATTCTCTTCACCAATATTACACTTTACCCCTTTTATGTTTCTGTTACAATACTATATGCTCCCATAAAAACTCTACTTTGTGCAAATGCAAACCTTTAAACTTTAAAAACAACAAATTAGACTCCATCTTTTTCAATATTATTAACATTGCTATTAGTATTACAAACAAGGGTGTCATGGTTATTCATTCTTTTAAATTTTGACTTCTGGATTATATTGTAAATATATTCTTTCTTTATAAATTAAAAACAAAGTGGTTATCAATATAGGTAGCACAGAACTCTTGTCGCTTGGCGCACAGTAACTTCAGCGGGTTATTACGTAAAAGATTAACTTAGTTTTACATTTTAAATTATTTTATACTAATATATGCATTATAATAAATTTATTTAGTCTTTTTTCATTATATATAATTAAAGAATTGAACGTGAATAACAACTTGACATAAATCTTAAATAAAACAACAGATTATAATATTTCTTTAATGTGTTATAGAAGATTATTTACGTACTATTGTGTTATATATGAATTTTTTTATATCTTAATATAACAAACTATAAATGTACACCATGGGGTTGGTGAAATATTTTTCACTACATAACTGGATTGGAACGGCTAGATCGGAAATCAATATACATAACTGGTTTGATGAAATACTTTTGAATGTTTTCATTTAACCAGCTGGTTATGAAATGGGCGGAGATTGAACATTCCTGTAAAGTGGGGGGCGAAATTAAAATATTTTACGGAGGACGAACTCAAGTTTTATATAAAAATTTACACTATCGGGATATAAATTAATATTATCAACAAAATTAGAGGGGGACGGCGGCCCCCACCGGCCTCAACTATCATCCGCCAATAGGTTGAATTGACGAAGCTCACAACTGTTGGATAGGATTTTATAAAAATAGTTATTTTAGTTTTTTTTTAAATTTTATTTACTTGTTCATTTATTACTTTAAAGCTTCATGTTTTATTTATTCAAAACTTCATATTTTACTAAAATTATTCACAACAAAAGATAAAAATAGTTTTTTTCTTCACATATATAATTTTAAACATGAAATTGGTCACTATATGAGGGGCGAGACCAACATTATCCATTTTTGCAAACCAGCTTATTAGTGGACTGTCAGAAAATTCAGCATAAAGATCGATCCGGTTATAAAAACATTGATGGAATGCCTAAAACTAAAAGGCCAACCCTAGAACAAGGGTAAAACCTTCACCTCATAGAGTACAAAAACTTAAAGATACTATTATTAAATTAGAAAACACATTCTATAACAGTTGGAGGTATGTCCATAAGTAGAAGAAACCTCAAACCATTTTATGAACCACCATAATTCAACAATATGGAATGTTCTAGATTCAGCAAATTTCAAGATCAAACAAGACCATTTCCAATCAACCATTTTGAAGTAGCAAACAATTTTAACACAAAAAGGAAGACGCAACATACCAAACAGATTTTATCCTAGAAGTATTCAGTGCACGGTTAAAGCCTGCAAACCCGACTGTCAAACGGATCGAATCTTGCATGAGCGTGTTTGGTGTGCATAGAAAGAGGAGAGGTCAAATTTACAAACACATGACTCGTGTTGGATAACGGGTCAAAACGGGCTTTAGTTAATCTCTAGTGCAGTCAAAACAATTTAGTCGGGCCAACCAACAAACACTTTTTTTTGTTTTATCTGTTTCTAAGTATAATAGAATTGATATTTAAATAAATTAAAAGATTTGGGAGAATTTACACACTTTAAAAAATGCCTTTCAACATGCTTGACCCATAGACCCATTTAGTTTAGCGTATTTGGCCCGTTACACGTAAAATATATAACCTAAATCGATCCATCTGTAGCGTGGTAAACTGTCAAAACCGACATCTCTAGTCATAACTCTCCTTTTGGTTCAGTGGTCTTTTTGAACACCCCTACTACTGCAAGATCAAACAATTTTACACAAAATGGTAACACTAAAAAGAATCCTATACAACCGTTTTGTGCAAAAGTGTTCGTTCTTGTAAACATATAAATGAATCCAGTATGAGCTGTTTTGATAAACAAACAAACAAACAAACATACTCAGTGTATCCTGCTTAAGAGCAGGGTCTGGGAGGGATAGGTGGTGGCGAGTCTTTCTCTATCTTGAGAGATAGAGAGACCGCTTCCAAAGAGACCCCCGACTCGATAACAATAGCAATAGCATAATATATAGCATACAACACCACGGTATAAAACACATAAAGATTTAGAAATAGCGTGCAACAAGATTGAGATCGCTTCCAAAGAGACCCCCGACTCGGTAACAATAGCAATAGCAAACATAATATAAGCTCTTTTGATGGTTTATGCAAAAAGAATCCACAATTTCATCATACCTTTGAAAGATTGATGATCCACTTAGAAGTCTGCAGTTGTTGATATTCATAATGCAGATCATACAACCAATAATCATACTGAAACAAAGGGTGTGATCAATGATCATGATTTATGAATGATGAATCAATCATGGGTCATATTCATACAGCAAAAGTAAGAAGACAAAATCAGAGATTGAAGTAAGATAATAATGATATAATGCTAATGATCCCGTAACACATTAAGTTTCACCATTTAATCACATCAAAAAAGCTTCAGAACAATGTAAACAAACAATCACAATCTTCCAACTGATAATCTTACAATTTCAGAGGAAAACAGCATTATAATCATGATAAGCAATCAAGAACCAAATTCAAAAGACATAAAGAAGATTTCAATTTTATTGATTATGATTCGGGTCAATCTAAAACAGTCGAAAGAGGAACTTATATATGAACACATATGACTATAAGAAGCAAAATGACCATAGTACCATACCCAAATCCAAAAACCTAAACTTTGACCATCGAATCGTCGAATCAAACACCCATTTTGCAGAAATCAAACCGCAAGTAGTCCGATTATTAATCATCATACTTCACCATTGTCATCAGCAGCTCCTACCTCTGCAAATGTTCACGAACATGATGAACAACAATTAGAATTCACAAACAAATTATACCCAACATGATGGTTAATCGATTACCTTTCCGATATCATTATCGTCGGGAACTCTGTAAAGATCGGCGGTTATCTCCGACAACCATAATCCGGGGAACAACGTCTGATCGGAGAAATCAATGCAACAGTGATTAATAATAATCATGATGTTAAATTGTTAACTGTTAATCGATTTGTAGTATGAAGATAGTGTTGGATTGAAATTTCACTTACATCTAATTGTTTCTGAATAACCCTCGGTCGTTTCTTCGGTTTACGGGGAAGTCGCCGGCCGGTCATCGCCGTGAAATCCTCCTCCAGCTCACGGCGGCAGAGTGCGACGGAGAATTTAGGTCTATCCCTCTTCTCGCCGGCGGCAGCGGTGGCGCCACCGCCACCGACAGGACGGTGCGTCGGAGATTTGTTGTTGCATTCGTTTCTCGCCGGAGAAACATTAGGTTTCAGATGATCACCATTGGAAGATGAAGGAGCTGCTCGTCTAGTCCTCAAATTCCACGGCCTCTCCGCCGGAGACGACGACGTCGTCGCCGCCGTCGCCGGCGGCGGCGGCGGTGGATCGATGAAACTTCCTCTGAGAATCGCATCCTTCATCTTCCCAACCTCCGTTTGGAAATCGAACATCAGCTTCTCTCTAGTCGCCTCGATCTCACCGTCTCCGGCGATCGCCTTCAGTTTCTCCGACGACGGAAACTTATAACAACAACTCTCCACCTTCCGATCACCACTTGATCTGTACACATCCCTCCGCCGCGTCGCCACCACCGACCCACCGCCACCACCACCACCGCCACCGTCACCGCCGCCGCCACTCTCCGACGATTGCCTCCGATCGACGGCCGACACACCCCCCTTCGAATCCACCTTCATACACCTCAAAAGCTTCTGATTCCCCCACTTCAAACACGGTAGATCGAAATTATGCAGCCTCTTCAATTTCTCCATCTCGTCCTCCACCGCTTCTCGTTTCTCGCCGGAATATACCATCAAAACCACTTCCGATTCCGTTTTCCCACCCCCAATTCCCTAATCACAATGATTTTGCTCCTCTTATCCGGAAAATCGCACCCTCGCCGGAAAACCGTACACTCGCCGGAAAACCGTACACTCGCCGGAAAACTGTGAAATCACCGGGAAATATTAATATTAAGAGAGAGGGGGGTGATTTAACGTTAGAGGTGGCAGGTGACTAGTGCTAACGTGCGCATGGTGAGTTTTGTGCGCATTTTTGGTGTGAGGTGAAATGAGAGGCGACTGAATTTCAAATGTGAGGTGTCATGACACCCGTTGATCTTCATGTATTGTTTGCTGTCAGCCGTTGGATTAACTTTTTTGTTTAATTGTTTTTTATTTAGGGATCCCCATTGATTATTCTTCTAATAAAGGTTTAACTTCTATAATTAGGTTTGATTTAAGAAAGGTCTTGTGGTTTACTGTTATTACAGTTGTAGTCTTCAACTATGGATATTAAGGATTTGAGTCCTTAACATTATATACGTACAAATTATAAACTTCATGAATATTGTTTGTTGTGGTTGGTCGGTAGGCTTGCCACATAGCAAACTATGATTGGACGGCAGTTTTTTTTTATATTTTTATAAAGTGGTGTGTGCTTAAAATATTATGTTACAGGGTTAAATGCAAAAAAGACGATTGCTCCAGTGGTAAGCGTCTAAGCGCGCATGATTTATTCTTAACCCACCCAAATTGCTCCAGTGGTAAGCGTCTAAGCGCGCATGATTTATTCTTAACCCACCCGGGTTTGATTCGAGAGGCTTGTTTTTACTTTTACTTTTTAGGGTTTGTTTGTTTGTTTCTATTTGGTTTATTTATTTATTTATTTTTATTGTTTATTTATTTGTTTGTTTATTTATTTATTTATTTATTATTATTATTATTATTATATTATTATTATTATTATTATTATTATTATTATTATTATTATATTATTATTATTATTATTATTATTATTATTATTATTATTATTTTAAATACAATAAATTACATTGCTGCGTTGCTTAGATTATAAAACCTAATAAATATAATAATGATATATGGTTAACTTGAATTATTATTTTTAAATTGTTATTTTTTTCATCTCTTGTGTTTTATTTTTGGTTGGATATCAGAACACATTTACATTTTTCGTCATTGTAACACCACTAACCATCATTTTACCACCACCACCTTACAACTAAATTCATAGTTAATCACAAAATATGAAATGATTTCAAAGCTCTAAAATTAAAGCTAAAGTAATATATGGGATTTATGAAGAAAACACGTACACAGATGAAGATTCAAACAACCTTACAACTATTCATGATCAACAATGAAACACTAAAATTAGAAGCAAAAGGGTAACTGCATATGTGTAATAGTTGGATACTTTTATCGGTTATATATAATCCTTTATGTTTTTAAACGCATTATTTCATTTTCAAAGATATAAGCAATGTAGTTTGAACTATTTTTTGAATATATATAAGCATACCATATTTTAGATAGGAACAGTGGCCTCTGAAGTTAAATATGACGAATGTTACATTGAATTTGTGATCTAAGTAGTATATATAGTGTTCTCTGTAATTCATGTGTTATATTGGTCATTCTTGGTGATACATGAGCATTTTTTTTGAGATTTCCAAGTAAAAGGCGTAAATATTGTTCCGTTGTGTAAAATTTCTATGATTCTAACCAAAGTGAAAGCGTTAACCCTTTAAGTAATTTCTAGGATCTATAGTCTTAAATATGACATAAAATTTCGGATCATTTTTTAGTCAGAAATAACACAAGTCCTTGGTGTTGTGTAAAGTTAATCGTTGGTTTTGTGTGAAATTCATATAATAAAAACTACAAAATAATGTAATTTGTTTGTAACATACGAAAATGTAATGTAATAATGTAAGGTGGCTGATCTCTAATATTTTGATATATAAGGTCTTTATATGTCTAAAATATAATGTATTTTAGGGTAGATCAAGTCAAAGCCCATTAAGATCCAATAGTGAAGCATTATTTAGATACAATTTAAATATTTGAAAAGATTTGTTATAAGTTTATGAAGTTTTGTGTAAATAAAACAAAACAATTACACATGTCAAAACTTAAGAGCGATGAAATGCTTCAAATTATATATATAAAACACAACAATTGTAAATCAAATATTTTTAAAACTCTTACTAAAAGTAATGAATTAATATCTAAATCATTTAAATTGTTTTTTAATTTTAAAAAAGATTGAGATGGACAAAAGAGCTTAAACAAGAAGGAAATTGAAAAAAAAAATCAAGCTCCGAAATCCGAGCATGAGTTGTGCCTCATGAGACATGCCCCATGTTTAGCCTCAAACTTTAGCCACCCCCCGGCTTGTTTGTTAGGTTGACAGGATAAAAGTAATGTCCCTCTACATGAGGCACGCGGGTATGCCTCGGGAGGCATGGGGTGTGCCCTGAGAGGCACGGGGGGCAGCCCCATGAGGCACGGGAGCGTGCTCGACAATTTCTAAGCGCACGAGCCAACCAACTTTTTCGTACGTCGTACTAGCAAGGGGGTCACGCCTTGTGAGGCATGGGGTCGTGCTCGATGCTCTAAAAGGTTTATAAGTAGGAGCGTATTTGCAACTTTGGGAGTAGCTTTTGGAGGCGTAAAACTTTTTTGTTTTATTTCGGGAATCTAGTTTAAAGGTTCTAGGAAGGATAGGGAGATCTATTCAACAGTTAAAAGAAGCTTAGGTTCGTTTAAACATCATTCATAGTGGATAATCAGTTTGATTGTTCCAACTTACTGATGATATCATATCTATCTTTTATTTTCGTTGTTATGTTCAAGCTCATTATTAATTAAACTATTATTATCATTCTAATTATGTGAAACTTACGTAATTTTTGATAACCTAATGGTGTGGTTATATTATGTTAATGTTATGGTAATCTTAGATAAACATTTGATGATTAGCATCTATATCTGAACGGAAAGTTACAAACTTATTATTTGTAATTGTGAATGTCATACAAGATTGAAAAACATATGAACTAACTTGTATTCCCCAAACCGGTGTTCATAATAAACTCATGACTAATGCAATACAAATAGCTATTAGAAATCATATCATCTTAACTTAATCATTTGCAGGTTTCGTTTTATAGTCTAAGAAATTTACCGTCATTGTTATGTTTTCTTAAAATTAATTATATGCTAAAAAGGAACTTAATCAACTATTTTTCTAATCTTAAGTTTTTTTTTTCAAAAATCATATGTTAAAATGATACAAACATAACCTATATCACAAGAGGATCAATGGTTGTGCTATAAGTGAGTCGATGCAATTTTCCTTATTACTACGGAACTAGTTAATGTCCGATAATACACGACAATGCTCATTAATGTCCGATAATAGACAATAATCACGGGTCCTATTATAGAGATACTCATTTGGATAAATCGACACCCCTATACGTTGTGTATGGTATCATACGCGACGTATAAGATCGAAAACACTAAAAACGAGAAAAATTCAGGGGGGTTGTCAGATGGCCATACGCCAAATATAGCCCTATAAGACACATATAGTGCTATACGACGCGCATAGCGAATTTTGACACTGACTACGAGGAAAAATTTAGGGTGTTGTCAGAGAGGTTATATGCCACGTATATGGTTATACGACCTCCCATGCGACGCGTATACGGTTATACGACACGTATAGAAATTTAAGGTGTTGATTTATAATTCTGGGATATCTAAATATCCACTCCCATAATCAAATATAACGTTTTTAAAATTCCAATGACTTGTTATAGATTCATATGAGTTTATGTATCATGAGAGATACAAAAACCCATGTCAAGGCATATCAGGACTCAATAGTGGAACCGTCGACGAACATATGAATCGTTGCTAATCCGTCGATGATGTTCCGATGCTAGTATGTCGGGAAACGAAATAACTCACGGTCATATATTTTCGGTGGACTATCACAGACAGTTCTCATCTGCAAGTGCTTTCACCTAAGGATTTTTTACTGACGTGACCGTTAATGAGATACATTCGTTTTGTATTGAAATTTAGCCGCCCTTCAAATTTAATGCTAACTGATATTTGAAATAAATGATGTAAAAATGTCTCTGACTATAAATGATAATGAATAACTTAATCTTGATGTGTTTATACTTAAAGGGTTTAATTTGGACGAAGTAAAATAGGTGAAGGAGTAGAAACAAAAGTTTGATTTATTGATTAGTAATCATCGATTTGTTTGGAACATATAATTATTAGTTTATTTTATTTCATTATTTAAATAGTATTTGAGTTTTGCTAGGATTGGTTCATATCTATAACCTCTAATATAAAGTGATTTTTTTACCACTTTTCATTCTCTTAACCCATATTTTTATCACTTATCCTTTTTCTAGACATCCACATATTATTTTTCCCTCCAAAACGATGTTATAATAATTTAAATACCCATACAAATTTATCTCTCTTATTAAAAATAATTTTATTAAACTATGTTTCTCTCTCTTATCTATTTTTCTTAAATTAAACTATCTTTTTTTAAATTGATTTTATGAAGAAATTAAAAATAACATCTTTTGATTAAAATCTAAATAACAAAAAACTAAAGTTTTATATAATATAAAATTTTCTAAAACATTAAACATTTTTAAACAAAATATTTTAAAATCGTTTTGTTTTTAAAATCTATAACATCTAATAAAGCATGTTTTTTTACCACTTGAAATTCTTTTAACCTATTTTTTGTCACTTGCCCTTTTTCTAGACATCCACACATCAATTTTCCCTTCAAAAGGGTTTTATAGTAATTAAAATACTTATACAAATTTCTCTCTCTTATTAAAAATAAATTTTATTAATTACTATGTTTCTTTCTCTTATCTATTTTTTTTAAAATCAAACTATTTAAATAGATTTTATAAAGGAAATTAAAAATAGCATCTTATAATTAAAATCTAAATAACAAAAAACTGAAGTTTTATATAATATGAAATTTTTTGAAGCATTAAATATTTTTTAAATAAAATATTTTAAAATCATTTTGTTTTTAAAAAGATTATAAACATGTGAAATATTTTAAAACAATCTTATAAAACAACTAGAATAATTACAAATCATATTTTTTAAAATACAAGATTTGCATAAAAATATTTTTTTATAAAAAATCTAAAATGAATGTTTAAAAGTAAAACTGTTTACATAAGAGAGTTAAAAATGGTATAATTGTTTTATGTCTTAAACTATTACCTATATATAATTTTAATTATATTTTATATTAAAATATTATACTATAACTATTCATATATTTTACATATATATTTTATATTAAAATTTTAACGAGTCGGGGGTCTCTTCGGAAGCAGTCTCTCTATCTTTCTAGATAGAGGAAAAACATGCCACCATATACCCCCCCACCCCGCTCTCCAGCGGGATACACTGGGTATTTGTATTTGTATTTGTATGTATTTATATTAAAATTTATCTGTTTATTTAATGAGTGTTTAGCCTATCTATCTATATATAATTAAAATAAGCGTGAAACAATTGTAGATCTCATTATACTTACTTTCTTATTTCTCTATATTATTAATAATGATATTGAATACTAATAATATTACTCATACCATTTTCAAATTAAACATATATAATTTAATAAATTAAAAACCTTTTTTTATTAAAAACACAATTTTTAAAAACAAAAATTTTATAAAATACAAAATACAATGAAATTTTTAAAAAAATCATTTTTCTTAAACCAATATATTTAAAATCACAAATTCTTTATAAAATAAAAGTTTAAGAAAAATACATTATTGTTTATTTACTTAAAGTAACTATCTATACATACTTATAATCATATTTTATCTTCAAACATGATTTTCTAATACATAAATCTTTATTAATAATTATTTAATATTTTATTTATTTAATCCATATATTACACGGGGAATAACCTAGTCTAGTATAAATATAAATTTATATATTAGTTTTACTTGTCGAGTTCAACCATAACAAAAGGGTCGAAGTATTTACTTCGATTTATTTACGGTTTGATCCAATTGGTTACTCCAAAATTCAAGGGTGGAGACCGGAGAAGAAACCGATCCGATTATCAAAAAAAGATAGCATTCGAACTCGACCAGGAGATATAATGACGAAGGGACAATCGAAAAATAAGCTGATTCGTTTATTAGTTATGTTTGATCGGAAGAAGAAAAAATAAAGCGAGATTGAGATGCCATTATGAAGCCAAATTAAAGGGGTGCTATGTACGCACATGAAACAAGGCATAAACCAAGTTTGAGACATAGAAAGCATGGAAAATTCGAAGAGTGGGGCTAATCAAGGGTTATTAATAGTTGGTTCAATCAACAACTTGTTCTTGTTGAATTAAAGGGAGTTTGAACAACAGGTTAGTAAGGAAGTTTGAATCAATCATTAGCAGATTTGCAGGTGTGATCAATCAAAAGTGTCAACCAGATTTGTTCATAATCAACAAACGATTTAAGAATAGGATCAACAACAGACTTTTTTTCCTTGTCAAGAAAAAAAATAAGGTGGTTCTCTTTTGGCGGAATTTGTTAGGGTTAGATTTAGGGAATGAGAGAGAATTGAGGAAGAAGAGAGATTGACACAATCAAGCTAACCATCATCGATTAGCTCTATCCTTTTATAACACCATATGACCGTTACAATTCGTTATGATCGTTACAACCAAATCAACAACTAACAATCGAATTACAACTAAGCCCCTCAACTCCTAACAATTACAAAAAATACCCTCTGATTACAAAATAATACTAATAATACCCTCCCCTTAAGAGCGTTTTTGTCCTCAAAAATGGAAATGAGGAAAACGCATGCGAAACTCATCAGTAAACTCCCAAGTAGCCTCTAAAATTGGTAAGGAATGCCAATGCACAAGGACTTGAGCCGCAAATCATTTATTGCGTTTGATTACTCGGCGATCCAAAACAGCACGAAGTTGAAGAATAAAACACGGCGCAGTAGGGAGAGGTATGACCGGGGCGTGATTGCCATGAGCAGCTTTCAGCAATGAAACATGAAAAGTGGGATGGATCATAGAGTCAGGAGGGAGATCCAAACGATAAGGCACATTCCCCAACTTTTCCACAATAAGAAAAGGCCCATAGTAACATGCGGATAATTTTGAGTGGCGATGAAGCTTAATAGAAGATTGCACATAAGCTTGTAGTTTAACATACACCCACTCCCCCACTTTAAAAGAGCGTTCGGAACGATGGGCATCCGCGAATTGCTTCATACGATTATGAGCCATGCATAAATGTTGCTTGAGAAATTGAATCATAGCTTCTCTATCGTGATGTAAATCTTCCACTACTGCGATGGAGGTATCCCCAGCTATATATGGAATGTGGATGTTTGGTTTAAATCTAAACAAGGCTTCAAACGGGCCCATATGGATAGCGGAATGATAAGTGGTATTATACCACCATTGAGCTAAGGGAAGCCATCGTACCCACTGTAATGGAGAATCCATTACCATACATCGCAAATAAGTTTCCAAACACCTATTTAAAACCTCCGTCTGTCCATCCGATTGTGGGTGATATGCACTGGAAGTAGCTAATTCCACCCCTTGCAATCGCATGAAAACCTGCCAAAAATGGCTCATAAAAACTGGATCACGATCAGAGACGATCGTTAAAGGATTGCCATGCAACTTGAATATGTGATCAAGATATAGTTGAGCCTAGGTGGCTGCCGTGTAAGGATGCGAAAGAGGAATGAAATGACCGTACTTAGTGAAATGATCAACCACCACCCAGATTGTATCTTTGCCTTGGACCTTAGCAAACCCAGATATAAAATCCATGGAAATATCGGTAAAAATGGATCTGGGCATAGGCAATGGATTGAGTAGACCCGGAGTAGCGACGGTGTCATATTTCACTTGTTGGCAATTAACACATTCTTTAACGAACCGGTGTGTATCTTTAGAGTAACCCTTCCAATAAAATAACTCTTTTACCCTTGTGAGAGTAGGTTTGTATCCCGAGTGGCCACCCATAGCCGAAGCATGGCACCAAGAAAAGATTTTGTTGCGTAAAGAAGCATTTTTACCAACAAGAAGTTTTCCCTTCCTTGTCAACAGGTGACCATCCCATTGCCTGTTCTTGACCACTTGACCCTGCTTTAATTGATCCAGTAACGAAGCTAAAATGGGGTCTTCAGTCCATGAATGTTTGATCTGCTCCAAGAATGAAGAGCCAAAAGAACTCAAAGTGAGAGAAAGAAGGGTTAAGCCAGGAGCTCGAGAAGGAGCATCAGCTGCCTTATTGTCACAGCCCTTCTTGTACATGATCTCATAATCATAGCCCATCAACTTTGACAACCAAGTTTGTTGTAACGGGGTAATGATCTTCTGATCCAAAAGATGATTCAAGCTTTGCTAATCAGTGCGGATAATAAAATGTTTGGAGGTAAGATAATGGTGCCAAGTCCTGACTGCTAACAAGATTGCCAATAGTTCCTTCTCATAAACTGAAAGAGCTTGTTGTCGAATAGAGAGAGCTTTGCTAATAAAAGCAATTGGGTGACCCTCTTGCATAAGCACTGTGACACCCCCCACAGGAAGGTGTACGAGAGCCGCAACGTGATATTATCCGCTTTGGCCGCAGCCTCACGGATTTAAAACGCGTCACATTGGAAAAGGTATCCAGCCCCTTATAAAGAGACTTTCGTTCACCTGCCCAACCAATGTGGGATGAGTCATAGCCATATTTGCAGGCATGTGTCTATCCACCCACCGAAGTGAGACCAGCTTCCTCGCTGGCACAACGGCCGGCCCTGGCTCTGATACCAAATGTGACGCGTTTTAAATCCGTGAGGCTGCGGCCAAAGCGGACAATATCACGTTGCGGCTCTCGTACACCTTCCTGCGGGGGGTGTCACAAGCACTGCTCCCAATCCTTTAGCAGATGCATCAGTCTCTATGATAAAGGTTTTTGAAAAATCAGGCAATGTAAGAACTGGAGAAGCACATAAGGCTGCTTTAAGAGAATCAAAAGCAACTTGAGCTGTCTCTTGCCACATGAAGGCATCTTTCTTTAATAGATCTGTTAAGGGACGTGCTATGACACCTGTTGGGATATTATAAGGCTGGTGCAACCAAAACCACTTCACATAGTCATTTTGATGCTACATTCAAGGGCTTCCGAAGCTAAGTATGAGATCTTCCGAAGACAAAGTCTGATGAAAGAGCTGAAGACAAAGTCTGAAAGCTTCCGAAGACAAAGTCTGATGAAAGATCTGAAGACAAAGCCTAAAAGCTTCTGAAGACAAAGTCTGATGAAAGAGCTGAAGACAAAGTCTGAAGACTTCCGAAGACAAAGTCTGAAGAAAGAGCTGAAGACAAAGTCTGCTTCCGAAGACAAAGAAGACTCCAAGCCTCGGAAGAAGCAGTCTTCCGAAGTATAAGTGGCAATTTAATCCTTCGAAAGACATTGCTATGTCTAGTAGATATAAGTATGGTCCCTGACAGTCCGCTGCAGACCTCTGATACAGCATGGCATCTTTCTAAAGAGCCATGTTGTTAACCATACTTTATTATACTATTCACCTTTTTATGATAGTACATGTTATCAACTTTAGTTGGTGACAAAAGGTAAGTCAGGGACATGTCCTGACTACCAACTCTCAGGCAAAATGTCTGAAAGACCTCACCTAGAGTCTTGTGGTATAGATGTTTGGTTAGAGGTTTCCAGCTGGTATCAAAGTATATCCGGCTATAGGTAGTATTATATATATCTTCTCCTTGTAACTTATTAAGTATCGATTTGAGTCCAAGGGTCTTGTAATCCTTTGAGTTGAGAAGCAATATATAAAAGTACCTTGAAAATTTACTTCCTGTGTTCATTTACTGCTTGTTACTTGTTATATTGTGATCAACTCTTCATAGACTCTTGCTGAGTGTTGTTCAAGGTGAGTTTGAGAGAAAAACCATCTGTTGAGTGACCAACATACGATCCTGTAATTGGTATCAGAGCTTCCAGGCTCTTGATTGTGTGATCTTACCCTCCAAATCAACCAGTTTTTCACTCCTTACTTCAAACCACTCACTCAAATGGCCGCTCTCACTACGGCTGATATGGAGACTGGTACCATGACCAAATCCCCACTGATCACTCCGGAAGACTTTGACACATGGTGGACTAGAATGGAAGGCTTTATCAAGTGTCAAGACTCAAGGATGTGGGACTCCATTGTCAATGGTCCCTTTATACCAAGCACTACTTCTGCTACTGGTAATCGCATCATTCCAAAAGATGTTGATGATTACTCAGAAGAAGACAGGAAGAGAATAGAGCTAGATCAAAGGGCTATGACTTGTCTTCAAACTGCTATCCCAAACTCCATCTACAGAGGCTTCAAGAAGTGTAAGACAGCCAAAGATTTATGGGATGCATTGAAGCTTATGTATGAAGGATCCAAGGAAACCCAAGAGAACAAGAAAGATCTCTTGAAGCAGCAGTTTGAGAACTTTACTTTCAAGGCTGGTGAGACCTTGACTCAACAATACTTCAGGTATGTTGAGATAGTAGACACTCTGGTGGATATTGGAGCAGCTCTTGAGAATAGAGACATAGTTAGGAAGTTCATGTCTTCCCTTCCTAAACTATGGACACACTATTGTGTTGTAATCAAGAGAACTTCGGACCTTAAGACTCTTACTCTCACAGATTTGTATGGTATCCTAAGTGCATTCCAGATGGAGATGAACATGCAGAACTCCTCTGGTCACTCCAATAACCAACTGAGTTCAGCCCTTCATGTGGTTGAAAGGGAAATCACAGAACCACAACATCAGTTGTTGTGCTACCCTGACAGCTCACATAATGGACCCTACATTACTCTACCTGAGACTCCAAAGTCTCAAAAGGTTCAACACAACTCCTTTCAGGATAGTTGTGCCTTTGTCTCTGGAAGTGGACACTCTGGTGATTTTCAATATTGCTTTGATGATCTTGAGTGCTTCAGACCAGATGATGTGGAGTATGTGGACATTGTCCAACAGATGGCTCTTTTAACTTACAGAGCGAAGAAGTTCTTCAAGAGAACTGGAAGGCAATTCCCTCAAAACCCAGCCAACAGCAAGTTTGGGTTTGATAAGAGCAAAGCAAAGTGTTACAACTGCAACCAACTAGGTCACTTTGCTAGGGAATGCAAGGCTCCCAAGAATAACCCGGGAACCCCACAGGCCTCCACACATCCCTCAGCTTCAAAGCATGAAGAGAAGTCAACTGAAACAGCTGCAATAGCTCAAGAAGTTGACTGGAGCTTCATGGTACAGGATGTGACTCCCGCTCAAGCACTCATGGCCGGAACAGATGATGATCAGGTATATGAACATCTTTATACTCCAGCCTGTATTGCTAAAGTTAAACTCTATAAGGATTACAATACGGAAATCAGATCTGATATTGAGTCTTTAAATATCTTAAAATCTGATTTTAAAAGAGCTGAATCTGACTATCAAAAGAAAATTGAGGAGTTAGAGAAATCTATGTCTCTTTTAAAACATGAAAAGACCAACTACAAGACTCAAATTAAAAATCTGATATCCAAACTGTCTGAAGTTCAAGCCAGTTAGTCACTGCTGAAGCTCAGGCCAGGAAGCAAGCTATTGCTGAGCAAAACTTCCAAGCTATTCTTGCATCATCCTCTCATTCCAAAATGATTTATCAAAACAAAGAAGGGTTGGGAACCAATGAAATAGCTACACCACACTCTTATGAGTCTATTAGACTACCTAGATGTGGTACTGAAGAGCAAGAGGTTCCAACTGCTGACCCTTCTCCATTGGAACTAGAGGATGAGGCAATAATAGTGGCCACCACAGGGGAGAAACAGGAAGATACAGTCATCTCCACCTGTGAAGAACAAATCCTAACCACCAAGGCAAGAAGAAGCAGAGCTAAATCTGCAAAAAGGACTGCCAAGAAGGTTGCAGAGTCCAAGCTGAAGATTGACCCAAAGCAAAAGGGTGTCTTCATCTCTGCTGGATTCCAAGTGGTAGGTACTTCTGATTCAGGAAAGGAGTGTAGTACCAGCACTCCTGTCCTACCAAAGGATCAGAAGTTAAAAGGGAAAGTTGCTGATGAAGAGAAGAAATCCAAGAAACAGCAACCTGCAAATTCCCAAAAGACTAACATTGCATGCATAATGTGTGGTCTGCACAACCACATGGCTAAAGATTGTTACTACAATCCAGCAAGCACACATTATGCAAATAATGTTAGAAAAGAAGGAGTCAGGGAAGGTTTCTCATTTGGACCATTTCAAACGGTTCAAATGATGAAAAAGGGAAAATTGGTCCCGGAAGCCAAGTTGCTTTCGGAAGAAAGTACTTCTTCCGAAGGGAAAATGGCTTCGGAAGCCAAAGCTTCTAAGGTTTGGAAGAACAAGAAAGCTCCCTTGAAACCATCCCAGAAGAAGACTCATTCGGAAGAAAAGGTGGTGAAGGCTTCTTCCAAAAAGAAAGAAGCTTCGAAAGAAGACCATGCTGCAAAAGCTTCAACAAGCTCATCCTCAAAGGTCAACCAAGGGATGGATTGGAAGATCAAGAAAGATGCTGCAGCCCAAACCTCTTCTTCAACGACCTCTATTGAACCCTAATGCATATCTTTTGGTTCAATTATGTCACTATCTTTGGAAGAGCCCAAGACCAGCAAGGCTTGGGCTTCCAAACAAAACTAACCATCTCATCTTATGTACAGGGACATCCATTTGACAAGAACAACAATGTCTGGATTGTAGATAGTGGATGCTTCAGGCACATGACAGGGAACAAATCTCTCCTTCAACAATTCCAGAACTTTGATGGAGGGCCTGTTCAATTTGGAGTTGAGGCCGGAGGATATATTTCTGGCAGAGGAAGTATATCCAATGGCAGAATAAACATTGACAAGGTTCACTTTGTCAAACAGCTTGAACACAATCTGTTAAGTGTTTCTCAATTCTGTGACCAAAAGCATCAAATGTTTTTCACAGAACATGAGTGCATTATCCTCAAACCAGGAATGACAATTCCTCCGAAATTGGTGCTTCTTAGATCTCCCAGGAAAGGGGATATGTACAAGCTGAATATGAACACTGCTTCACCTATGGGTGAAGTATCATGATTTCTTTCCAAAGCTGATAGTGATGAGTCAACACTATGGCATAAACGCATATGTCATGTGAATTTTAAAACAATGAATAAATTGGCTAAAAATAACTTGGTACATGGTTTGCCTAAAAAGGAATTTTTCTGCAAAGATAACTGTGTTGCATGCCTGAAAGGGAAACAACACAGGTCATCTCATAAATCCAAATGTGTTAACTCCATCACTACTCCATTACACTTATTTCACATGGATCTCTTTGGTCCCACAAGTATAATGAGCATTAGAAGGAAATCATACTGCCTTGTGATTGTTGATGATTTTACAAGATTTACATGGGTATTCTTTTTAAGAAGTAAAGATGAAACGGCTGAAACTTTAAAATCTTTTATTCTTAAAATAGAAAATCAAATTGATCACAAGGTTAAGATCATTAGAAGTGATCAAGGGAATGAGTTTAAGAACTTTGTTCTTGACTCATTCTGTGACTCAAAAGGGATTGCCAGACAATATAGTGCTCCCAGAACTCCTCAACAAAACGGTGTTGCTGAGAGGAGGAACATGACACTTATTGAGGCTGCTCGAACCATGTTAGCTGATTCAAAACTACCTCTAACATTCTGGGCAGAGGCAGTTAGCACTGCATGCTATGTGCAAAACATGGTTCTTGTAGTTAAGCCCCATGGAAAAACCCCTTATGAGTTATGGAACAAGAGGCCACCGTTCATTGGCTTTCTAAGGTCCTTTGGCTGTAGGTGTACCATACTAACACAAAAGACAACTTAGGAAAGTTTACTGAGAAGTCGGATGATGCTATCTTTGTTGGATACTCTTCTAGCTCCAAAGCTTATAGAGTATACAACATCAAGAATCAACAATTTGAGGAGTCATCCAATATAGTTGTTAATGAGCACACTCCTTGTGTTAGGGGGAATGGACCTGATTATATCTTTGATTTAGAATTGTTTCCAAACTATTCTAAACCATCTTGTGAGAATGTTTCAGCTGGAACAGGTGCTCAAAATGATGCTGATGCTAATCAACTATTTAAGCTTCCCAGACCTCTTCCAAATTCTCCAAGAGCTGAAAGACAACAAGCTTCAACCATCCACAGGTCTGATAGTGTAACTATCTCCAGGAATAGTGAAGCTTCAATAAGTGAATCACTTGATCAACCACAAAGTTCTTCAGGTGATCCATTACAACACCAGGTTGAAGAGAGTAGTATTCTGAAGGAACATGCAACTGTTAATACTACCCCACAACCAACCATTGATGATATTTCTCAATCATTCAATCAGTCCTTATTGAATGATTTTGAAACAGCAGCTGGACAGAGTGATCCAGTTCCTGATCAGAATATGTCCAACCTGGACTTATCTCTACAACTGGAAGTGATTCCTCGTCTTAGGATTCACAACACTCATCCAACTGAAACATAGGGAATGTCTCTGAAGGTATGAGAACAAGAGGGTAAACTCATCATGGGAATGTCTGCTTGTACTGATGCTTCTTATCTCAGATGGAACCCAAGAAGGTGGAAGATTCCTTAAAGGATAGTAGTTGGATTGAATCGATGCAGGAGGAGCTGCTTCAATTCACAAGACAAAAGGTTTGGAATCTATACCCACTACCATTTGGTCAAGTACCCATAGGCACTAAATGGGTGTTCAGAAACAAGAAAGATGATAGAGGCTTGATTATCAAGAACAAGGCAAGATTAGTAGTTCAAGGGTATACCCAAGAGGAAGGAATCGATTATACTGATATCTTTGCACCTGTTGCAAGACTTGAGGCAGTTAGGATCTTCCTTGCTTATGCTGCATCCAAGAACTTAACAGTCCACCAACTTGATGTCAAGTGTGTATTTCTATATGGGAATATAGATAGGGAAATCTATGTATGTCAACCTTCAGGATTTGAAGACCCACAACACCCCAACTATGTGTGCAAACTGGATAAAGCTCTATATGGGCTGCACTAAGCACCTAGGCTATGGTATGAGACCTTGTCTCAGTTTCTCCTGAAGAATGGCTTCACTAGAGGTACCATTGACAAGACTCTCTTCATCAGAAAGAGTGGAGAAGACATATTGCTCGTACAAGTCTATGTTGATGACATCATATTTGGTTCTTCAAATGACCAAATGTGCAAGGACTTTGAGAGCATTATGAAGCAGAAGTTTGAGATGAGTTCCATGGGAAAAATGGACTTTTTCCTTGGAATTCAGGTGAAACAGATGAAGGAAGGGTTCTTCATAAGTCAATCTAAGTATGTCTCAGACATCTTAGATAGATTTGAAATGAAGGACTGTAAACCAGCCAAGACACCCATACCCAGAAACCATAATCTTTGCCCTGACCTTGAGGGGGAGGATACTGATCAACATCAGTATAGAGCAATTATTGGTTCTCTGATGTATCTCACTGCTAGTAGACCAGATATCATGTTTGCCACATGCATTTGTGCAAGATATCAGGCTGCTCCCAAGGTGTCTCACCTGGCTGCTGTTAAGAGAATCCTCAGATACCTCAAAGGAGCACCTAAACTAGGTCTCTGGTATCCAAGAAATAGTGATTTCAATCTCTATGGATACTCTGACAGTGACTATGGTGGCTGCAACATTGACAAGAAATCAACATCAGGAGGATGTCAATTTCTTGGTGGAAGGATTATCTCATAGCAATGCAAGAAACAATCCTGTGTCTCTACATCAACTGCTGAAGCTGAATACATTGCTGCTGCTAGCTGCTGTTCTCAACTGCTATGGATTCAAAATAAGATGTTAGACTATGGATTCAACTTCATGACTACTCCTATCCATATTGACAACAATAGTACTATCTCCATTACTGAAAACCCGGTGAAGCACTCCAAGACAAAGCACATTGATATCAGGTATCATTTCATTAGAGATATTCATGAGAAACGTCTGATAAAGTTAATCAAAGTTGACTCAAATGAACAATATGCTGATTTGTTCACAAAGGCATTTGATGAACAAAGATTTAAGTATCTCATATCAGCTATTGGGATGATAAACATTGATTAACTACCTCTTTTGAAAAGCTTTTTAATGTGTAATGTCTTGTGTCAATACAATTTAAGCCCTGTTACAAAAGATCTTTAAATTACTCCAAGTATAAATTCCTTCCAAAGAGGAATTAAGTCTCGGAAGATATTCTTGAATATCTTCTGAAGCCAAATTCCTCAATGAAAATTTTCTTCTCGGAAGAGTTTTTGGTCTCGGAAGAAGCGATTGATTTTACATCAGATCTACTTCCAAAACTTATATAACTCTCCATTCGGAAAGACAATTTTACCTTCGGAAGCAATGCCTTGCTTCGGAAGAGAAATTGTCTTCGGAAGATTACCTTCGGAAATGTTTTGCCCTCGGAAGGAGAGATTTTTATGTGTAAGGAATATCTTTGGGCCCCACTATGTAAAAGGTAAAAATTTGCTAATAATGCTCAGATTATTTAAAATTATCCCTTGCCGCCACTGTCATTTCTCAGCCGTAAACCACCATACCACCCACAGTAAACCCAAAACAGTTACCCTATTACCGCCACTACCACACTTCATCCCATTTAAATAATATTGACTGATCAATTTCATCTTCTTTTACCAATTTACTGCCCTAACCATTCCCTTCACTGTCAAACCTGCAATTTCACCCAAATTCAAGCTTACTTTCTCTGCAATAGCGCTAAACCCTCAGCACAACCAAGTCGCACTACTTGATTCGTCAAGAGATGCCGACTTCACTCAAATCATCACCTTTCTTACTGAATCCACCTACCTGACGGCACTTACTATTAACCGCACCGTCTACTCCAACCACATGACTGAATTCTGGAGTAACGGTCAAGCTGCAGTCCTAAATGGGGTTCGCGTCCTGAGAACCCACATTTGTGGACAGGATTTGATCATCAGTGAACAACTCATCAGGGAGCATCTCGAGCTTCAGGATGATGGAGCTCCTACTGAGTTTCCCAAAGAAGACTTGGATAGCACATACATCCTCATGGGATATGGTGGCGATGTGAGCAGGTCAACCGTCTACAAGTTTAACTTCTCTTATCATTGGAAATTCCTGCTGCACATTGTCCTACACTGCCTATCCAACAAGTCTGGGGGATGGGATCAAATCCCATACGAACTGGGATGCCTAGTTCATGGGTTGGTGAGAGGTCTATGCTTCAACTACTCACGATTTGTGGTGACCAACCTAATCGGCAATCTGAGAAGGGATACATTCTTCATGTATCCCAGATTCATTCAACACATAATCAACTGTGAGCTGGAACCGAGCAAGCTTGTCTGTGCAACTGCTCTTACTGTTCCCTAAGTGAGGCCTACCATCTTCAAAACATTGAAGAAGATCCATCAACTTCACTGGACGGTACACTCCATTACATCCAGAGATGACTGAGCGTATAGCTCCTGGTGACATCCCTGTTATCCCCACAGGTGATGAACCCACACCAGCAACCTCCACCACAATGCCAACAACACCTTCTTTACCCATCAAAATCACATACCAGAGACGCACCAAACGAACCCTTGTTCAATCTACTCTGATTGAACAAGCTCCTCCAGTTCAACCCAAAAGGGCTAGAGTGGAACCATGGGCTCCCACTCAGTCCGAGGTCACACCATCCTTCACATTTGACCTCAATGTGGGTTTTGAGCCTCCTCAGTCTCAAACCCAAGAGCCCGAAACTCAAGCCTTTAGCCCACAGGGTGAGTCTTTACACTCCCCTGTGCAGCCTTCAAGGGACAGCCCCACCATAGGCTCAATGCCTGTAGACATTGATCTAGGTCCCGGGTCAGTAGGTTTAACCTCCTTATCTTTCACTGACCTTTTACTCCGCACTGATGAAGAGATTACATCTCTCCATGTCCATGAAGTTGATCTACAACACCCTCTCAAAGATCAACAGAGCCAAGAGAGATCCCTTATCTCTAGCCCCCATCAGCAGCCAACTACTGAGGTGAGTCCCACTGATGTGGAGGGGACTCATGTAGGCTCAGCTGCCACTACTCAGAGTCTCTCATTAAGCTCTCAGGACAGTGGTAACATCCATAGGACTGAATCACGGAAACTTTGCCCATTGACATCTCTGAAAGAGATGACTTTGAGCAAGGGTATCCAGGGTGCCAAGAAGCCACATCTGGTGGTGAGACTGAGCATACTAGGTATGTTATCTCATCTCCCTGTGATTCTTCTCATGAAGATGAGGGAAGTATGCAACTCACACTTCAGTACTTGCTTTCTAAGGTCTCCAACCTGGAATCATAGGTGAGGATCTTAGAATCAAGGACAGCCACTCAGCAACTTGAGATTAACACTCTCAAGGCTCAACTAGCTGAGAAACAGATGGAGAGGTCTGTTAGGCATGTACCTCTTCAGGTCTCATTGACTTCTTCCTCTAGCTCATCTAGCTCTCAAGATGATGCTACTAAAAAGGGGGAGAAAGATCAAAGACAAACATCTAAGGACCATAGACCCAATCGTTTACTTCCCAACTCATCACACTACCTGAGTCATCTCAATCAACTTTGAAGATTGACTCACAGATGCTTCATGATCTCTACAGACTTTTCACAAATTTGTATTGAGATCCTCCTTAGAACAACCCAGCCCTGACACAACACTCATATACTTTGGGGCTGAGGAGCTTCAAAGACTGACTGCACCTTCTACCACTGTGAAAGAAGTTAGTCAACCTAAGATCCACATGGAACCTGAGATTAACTTCGAAGGGGAAATGGGGACTGATGGCCCAGCAACTGAAACAGTTGGGACAGAACTTGCAGCAGCCTCTTCTTCCCGAAGCTCAGGCTGAAACTTCCAAAGCTAAAGTTGAAACTTCGGAAGAACAAGACAAGTCTTCTGAAGCAGAGATGGAAGCTGCGGAAGGTTTGTTCCAAATGTTTGAGGAACTGACCATCACAGATGTTATTGCTGAAATAGCATCTGAGGTGAGCAGGGAGGACATCTCTGATATACCTCCATCCCAAACACCAGCTGAACCTCTCTCTCAATCTGAACCCTCTATCCAAGAACCACCACAGTCAAGCTCTGCCAAAGACAAAGGCAAAAGGAAATTAACTGTGAAAGAGCTTCAGGAAGAGGAAAGGATTGAAAAGCTTAAGAAGAAAGGTAGGTTTCCTGCTGAGAAGCTGCTAGCTGCTAGTTCTAAGGCAGCTGCAACTAATCAGGAGGAAATCAACACTAAGAGAAGGACAACACTCATTGACCAGCTCATCAGCTTAGGAGCTGCCAATGAGGAAGTACTCCTGCTACCACTAGAGGAGTTGGTGACTTTGGAGAGGTCAACCAGGCTAAGGCAAGAAGAAGAAGCCAGGTTGGCCTTGGAGAAGGAAGAAAAAGAACAAAGGGAAGCAGCCCTGCAGCTGAGAGAGGCTAGGATCAAATTCCTACTCTCAATAGGATTTAGTCTTTCGGAACTGTCTCCACTTGATGATGACATGATCCTGCTGCTCCAATCATCTTGTAACTGTGATGGTTCAGTAAACCTACTTTCTTCAACAGTTCCAATTTCTGAAAATATATCTTCAATTGCTATATTCTCTTTTTCTTTGTACTCAATAGAGTGGGTGCTATTTGTTAAAGCATAAGCAATTAAATAATTAATTGTAAATACTTTATTTCCTGGTTCCATAAGATCAGTTCTTTCACATTGATGTATGAAACTAAGAGTCTTATCGAAATCTTTAGAATCTCGATGTAGAGCAAATTTAGGATAAATGGTAAACATAAATTTGCCATATGCTAAATTTCCTCGAATTGCTCCTAGAAGAGCATCTTGTCTATTGATAATTCTGTTATCAACAAGTGCCATTCTTATAGGAAAGTTAATTCCATCTCTAAATTAAGCTTTTAAAAGAATTTTTACAGCTCCTATATGTACCATTGAAAGAGATTTTCTCAATTCAGATTTAATATGCAAAAGTCTTTTTGCAATTTCACCCTTGGTTAGGAGTGGTAAATAAACTTCTCCCGAAGTATCTTTTATATCTACTGAAAGTTCTTCAGTATTAAAACAATAAAAGATTTTATTTTTTCTGGAAAAGGCTTTTGAAACCAAACTTTGTAAATTGTTAGGTTGATGAAAAACCTGTTTAGTGTCAAGCTTGAATTTAAACTTGTTAATTTTTGATAATTGATCAGAATTAATCATATAATCAGATGAAAAACCCTTTTCATTTTCTCTGAAATTTATAATTTCAGTTGTTTCTTGATCATTTAAATCAGCTTTAATCATTGATCAGAAGAAAGGTAGGTTTCCTGCTGAGAAGCTGCTAGCTGCTAGTTCTAAGGCAGTTGTAGCTAATCAGGAGGAAATCAACACTAAAAGAAGGACAACACTCATTGACCAGCTCATCAGCTTAGGAGCTGCCAATGAGGAAGTACTCCTGCTACCACTAGAGGAGTTGGTGACTTTGGAGAGGTCAACCAGGCTAAGGCAAGAAGAAGAAGCCAGGTTGGCTTTGGAGAAGGAAGAAAAAGAACAAAGGGAAGCAGCCCTGCAGCTGAGAGAGGATAGGATCAAATTCCTACTCTCAATAGGATTTATTCTTCCGGAACTGTCTCCACTTGATGATGACATGATCCTGCTGCTCCACAACAAAGAGCAAGATCAAATGGAGAAGGAAAGGAAGAAAGCTGCCAGGGAGAAGTTGAAGGAGAGGAAGCGGGGGGAGGAAGAAAAGGGGGTCACTGCCACCAAGAAATCCAATGACAAAGTCTGGATGAAAGACTATCTCCGGGCTCATGGCTTCTCTGGTAGGCAGGTGGGACTTATGTCCGAAAGGACACTCCAGCGGATAGTCAGTGAAATAAAAGCTGACATCCATATGGGGAAAAGGAAAGAGATGTACAGGAGGGGACAGGGAATGGTCTTCACCCCAGCCACTCAACCACAGCCAACCACTCAACCACAACCTACACCAGAAAAACCAATCCCATTTCCCATCAAAACCGAACCCACTGATAAAACCTTCACCCTGAACCCACAACTTTACCCAAACCTACCTCATCACCTTAACCACCTAAACTTCCCATCCTAAAACCCAAAACACAACCCAGAATCACTGAACCTAAACCTACCCAACAGAAACCAAGATCATCCCCTCAGCCTTCTCAACATCTCTCCTTTAAGGAAATAAAGGGGTTCAAGACAAGGCTCATCAACTGCACCACTATAAGCAGCATCTCCTATGAGGGAGAACTTATCAACATCACCTATGTTGATAACTCCTCAAGCTCCCTCACCCTAGGTCAATTTCTTGAATTGCCTAGAAGTACTTTGGGCCAGGCTGCACAACTTCTTGGTCTCAACTCTGATATTCTTAATGCTGAGGAGAAGAGAGTAAGAAGGAAACTGGTGACACTACTGGATATAAGGAAAGAGGACAGAATTTCTAGTCAATCTCTTGGACCTAGGAAAGCTATAATCCAGTGGAGGTTCGATGAACCTTCTCACAACTTTGTTGTGGAAAGGGAGAATAGGGAAACCAACCGGCTCAATGCCACTTCTCTATTGCATCTCAGCAGATTTGACATTGCTGAGCTTGCAGAGAAGCCATTCTCCAATCCCTCCAACTCTGAGACTGTAGCTCACATCAGAAACTATATCAGCAGTCTCCATTTGGTTGAACTAAATGCTAAAGCCAAGATTGAAGAAGAGTTGAAGTTGAAAAGACCGGAAGACAAAGAAAGACCTACCACCAAAGGCCCAGCCTTTCTACAGATGGTGGAAGGTCCGGAATTGGAACCAATAGTTAGATGGGAATATGACTATAGTTCCCATCAACTAACTCTTTTCAGAGGGCCACAACAAAGGGTACATATAGTCCATGGTGATAGACTGGATGTTCTGTCTACCAAGGACTTGTACAAACTTCTCAGCACCACATCAAGAAAGAATGAAGAAACTGATAAACACTTACTTTCCATGGTGCTGAGAGTTTTGAGAAGAAGGAAGTGAAGTTTTGGTAGTATCAGCCTAGGGGGAGTTTGTTGGGATATTATAAGGCTGGTGCAACCAAAACCACTTCACATAGTCATTTTGATGCTACATTCAAGGGCTTCCGAAGCTAAGTATGAGATCTTCCGAAGACAAAGTCTGATGAAAGAGCTGAAGACAAAGTCTGAAAGCTTCCGAAGACAAAGTCTGATGAAAGAGCTGAAGACAAAGTCTGAAAGCTTCCGAAGACAAAGTCTGATGAAAGAGCTGAAGACAAAGTCTGAAGACTTCCGAAGACAAAGTCTGAAGAAAGAGCTGAAGACAAAGTCTGCTTCCGAAGACAAAGAAGACTCCAAGCCTCGGAAGAAGCAGTCTTCCGAAGTATAAGTGGCTTTGGAAGAAGTTATTCTTCCGAAGCATTTTATCCTTCGGAAGACATTGCTATGTCCAGTAGATATAAGTATGGTTCCTGACAGTCCGCTGCAGACCTCTGATACAGCATGGCATCTTCCTAAAGAGACATGTTGTTGACCATACTTTATTATACTGTTCACCTTTTTATGATAGTACATGTTACCAGCTTTAGTTGGTGACAAAAGGTAAGTCAGGGACATGTCCTGACTACCAACTCTCAGGCAAAATGTCTGAAAGACCTCACCTAGAGTCTTGTAGTATAGATGTTTGGTTAGAGGTTTCCAGCTGGTATCAAAGTATATCCGGCTGTAGGTAGTATTATATATATCTTCTCCTTGTAACTCATTAAGTATCGATTTGAGTCCAAGAGTCTTGTAATCCTTTGAGTTGAGAAGCAATATATAAAAGTACCTTGAAAATTTACTTCCTGTGTTCATTTACTGCTTGTTACTTGTTATATTGTGATCAACTCTTCATAGACTCTTGCTGAGTGTTGTTCAAGGTGAGTTTGAGAGAAAAACCATCTGTTGAGTGACCAACATATGATCCTGCAACACCAAATCCCTTAATGAACCGTCTGTAGTATCCAGCAAGGCCTAGAAATCCACACAATTGTTTAAGATTGCTAGGAGATGACCATTGTTGAATAGCTTCAATTTTCTTAGGATCGGTAGAGACCCCTTTCCCCGTAATAACATGGCCAAGATATTCCACCTTAGAACCTCCAAAAGAGCATTTAGACTGCTTACCTTTTAAGTGATGTAACCTCATCAACATTAAAACCTCTTGAACGTCCATAAGATGTTGGTCCCATGAGGGACTGTACACCAAAATATAATCAAAAAAACAAGAGTATGCTTCCGTAATACAGGTTTAAAGATGGTATTCATTAAGGACTGAAAAGTAGCAGGAGCGTTAGTGAGGCCAAAAGGTAATACCAGAAATTCGAAGTGGCCTTGATGTGTTTTGAAAGCAGTCTTATGAATATCTTCATCATGCATGCGAACTTGATGGTAGCCCGATCTCAAGTCCAATTTGGAAAAGAAGGAAGCCCCCCCCAATTCATCAAGCAGTTCTTCAATAAGGAGAATAGGAAAGCCATCTTTAATAGTGGCTTCATTAAGTTTTCTGTAATCCACACACATCCTATAAGAACCATCTTTTTTAACAAGTACCACAGGAGCGGAAAATGAACTAGTGCTACTACGGATAACACCCGACTCTAACAACTCTTGAGTCATCTGTTCAATGATGTTCTTTTGGGCACTCGAGTATCTGTAAGGTTTCAAGTTAAGATTGATAGATTCATTTTTCAACTTAATCTTGTGATCACATGTGCGTTTAGGTGGCAAACCCGTGGGTACTTTAAAAATATCTTTGAATTCTTCCAATAAACGTGCCATCTTGTCATCAGAACTAGTGGGTTGAACCACTGGGTTGTGTTGATATCCTTCCTCCATCTGCAAGCTCAACAAATGTGCTTGAGCCAAATGAGAATTAGGATGCAATAAGGCAGTCATTTTCTGAACGGAGCAAGAGTTAACTCCTCGAGCAGTATTGCCCTTCAGAGTAACTTGTTGCTTGCCCACCGTGAATTTCATTGTCAAGGATTTAAAGTTCCAAACAATATCATTGAGGGTTTCCAGCCACTGAATTCCCAAAACAACATCATAGTTGCTTAATGGAATTACTAACATATCTGCCTTAAACCAACGACCTTGCATAGACCATTGGAAGTCTTTACACATGCCCACACAAGAGAGTTGATTTCCATCGGCAATAGTAACAGGAACATCATCAATTGATTGAATGGGGCATTTTAATTTGGAAGCCAATTTGCTATCAATGAAATTGTGTGTAGATCTGCTGTCAATTAAGACTTGCAACTGTTTAGTGCCCAAAGCTCCTTCAATTTTCATTGTGGAAAAAGAGGGAACACCAGTGATAGCATGCAATGAAATATGGGGGTCGTGAACTATCTGAACCTCCTCTACAGGAATCATTCCTACACTCGATTCCATTTCATCCTCCATACCCTCCTCTACTTCAAAGACAAATAATTGTTTGGAATTGGAACATTTATGGCCCGGAGTGTATTTCTCGGAACACCAAAAACATTCTCCCTTGGCCCTCTTATCATCGAATTCCTTACTGGTTAGTCTTTTGGTGGTTTTAAAGGAATTAATAGGAGTGGCTTTAATTGGTGGTGTGGGTAGTAAAGGTAGTTTAGAAGTGGCACCAATAGAATACGAGTTAAAAGGTTTGGAAGGAGTTTTATAAGGTTTATAGGTAGAATTGGCCACGGTTAAATTGGCTTGATTTTGCAATCTAGCCAAAGAATGAGCTTCTCTTAACAGTTTGGGTTTGAACAGTCTTACAAAACATTTGATTTCCGCTTTCAAGCCTTTAATGAACAAGCTTACCGCATATTCTTCGGGTATGTCAACCTTGTTCAACAAGAGGTCGAACTTGTCACAGTAATCCTCGAGATCATCGGATTGTTGAAGAGCCTTTAATGCTCCCATTGCATCTTCGATCAACGTTGAAGCAAAACGTGCTTGGACTGAT
Organism: Flaveria linearis; assembly: GCA_024085815.1. Lineage (NCBI taxonomy): Eukaryota > Viridiplantae > Streptophyta > Magnoliopsida > Asterales > Asteraceae > Flaveria > Flaveria linearis. The sequence goes on along the minus strand of CM044009.1, from coordinate 4,672,744 downwards.
CGCATGTATTCACCCCATGGAATTTCAGACACCGAAGTACCTCGTGATTTAACGAAATTGTTATGCCATTATACTGCTCTACCTTCTACATGTACGGCGGCATATCTCACCTTCAACCGATCTGGTGTTTCATCGATGGCAAAAAAGTGCTCACACCTTTGAATCCAACTCTCTACTTCAGTTCCATCGAACTTAGGGAATTCGACTCTTGAAAATCGGTTATTACTCCGATTGAGTCTTGTATCTTCATCATTACGAATATTACCGGTTTCTAAAGTAGATCCTTTCTCCCGATTGATAGCAGAGTTAGAGTTTAACGTCTGCAATGATTTGATAACTTTGTTCATCTGAGATTTCAGTGATAACATCTCAGTTGAAAGTTGATTCTTCATGCTAGTCATTTCAATCGTTTGCTTCTCTGATGCCGATTTGAGATCCTCCAATTCCATTCGATTCTTCTTAGCAGCAGATTCTAATCGAAGGAGTGACAACTCATGCTCCTTGATCGTCTTATCCATTTCCTGATTCCATGTAGTCATGATAACGCCGGTGATAATTAGATCACAGAGCTCCGATGAGAATCGGTTGGCTCTGATACCACATTGTTAGTATTGTTTGTAATCAGAGGGTATCTTTTGTAATTGATAGGAGTTGAGGGGCTTAGTTGTAATTCGATTGTTAGTTGTTGATTTGGTTGTAACGATCATAACGAATTGTAACGGTCATATGGTGTTATAAAAGGATAGAGCTAATCGATGATGGTTAGTTTGATTGTGTCAATCTCTCTTCTTCCTCAATTCTCTCTCATTCCCTAAATCAAACCCTAACAGTGGTATCAGAGCCAACCTCGGAGTGGTGGCCCACGGAGTGGTGGCCTGGAGAGAGCCAGTCGTGACCAACGTGGCCGTGACCAACGAGGACGTTGGTCCTTAAGGAGGGGCGAATGTTATGGACCGAAACCATTGAAAGGTATGGGACTTGTCCCACATCGGTTGTATGGGCAATTGATGTGGGATTTATGGGCCAAATGGGTTCCCTCACCCATTAGACTAGTCTTTTGGGTTGAGTTCTTCCGTTTGGTCTGTAACAGAATTAATCCTACGGGAGCACGGGAAACAAAAGAATATGATGGTGGGTTTTTGTTCAGCAGTCGGGTAAAAACAGAAGAACACGTGGTTAGCTTTTGTAGTCAAAGATCAATGAGCAAGTGGCTTAAACAATTCGGGAGGAAATTCAAGTCAAAGAAGCAAATTTTGATCCAAATAAATTGTTGTCGAAAGTAGAGGTTTAGACCAAGAAGATCTAAGATGTGAACAACGTTGAGGCCGATGAGGAGATGAAAAGTTTCAAACATAGATGGGAAGTAAGGTAAATATCAAGATTAGGGGGAGTGAATGAAAAATCTAATCTTGATATGTTAAATTTGAACAAAGTAAAAGAGGCCAATTAGTTAAACCAAAAGTATGATTTTTTAATTAATAATTATTTATTTCATTTGACTAATTAAATATTATTTGGGTTGGGTTATGATTAGTTTATATATATCTAGCATAAATATAAGATTATGCATTCAGTTTTATTTATTGAGTTTAATCATAACAAAAGAGTTAAATTATGTTACTTTATATGTGTTTGCATTTATTTATGATTTGATCTAATTGATTACTCCAATAATATCAAGTTTTTTACTGTTTTTTAACTTTGTGATTTTACTTAACTAGTGTGTATACCCTGACGCGCGTTGCGCGTTATGAATCCAAGGATCTCAATTCAGGAATTATCAGTATTAAAATAAAATCAAATTAATGATCGCGGAATTATCATTAATAGATGTTTAATTGTGTTAATGATTATCCAAGAACACAAACTCACGGACACAGTAAATACGAACACAATAATTATTCAAAAGTATTTCATTAATTATCAAGTAATGATTACAAAAGAATAATTATGAATAACTATGAACAATGATTTCTATGAATCGAATTAATGTTGTTGTTGATGTGACGGCGGCTAGGGTTGCACGATGATGTGATGCTTGACAGCCGTAATATTGCTCGATTGTGTTCATTATATGTGAAACCTAGAACTCGTATTTATAGGTACGCATGTTTCTGTTAAGGAAACACCGGATCTCTTGGGAATCACACAGCTGTCAGATTGACTAACAGCTGTCACTTTGAAAGTTGACTTGTTGATTAATAACACTTGTACTCAGAAAAATACAAGTGTTATTGCTTCGTGGAAACTTGGTCATCCGCAGATCTTGTTCTTCCGCAGGTGTCTTGATCCTTCCGAAGAATGACTTGTTTCTTCCGAAGATAATGTACCTTCAGCAGCAATCTTGAATATCCGTAACAGTTCACACTTGGATCTCTTGACTGGTGGATAGTTCATCCGTAGAAGATCTTCGGATGTAATGTTAGTAAGAAATATATCTACGGAAGAAGAAAATGTTCATCCGTAGATGTTTCTAACACTTGGTCAATTTTCAAGAAATTGACTAAGTATAATATTTGATCCTGCAATTAACCAAAGTAACACATGGGTTAACCTATATATTCAATGCACACACATATATATATATATATATATATACTGATAGTTACAATCATTCATTACAAGACTTGATTAAAGTTCTAAGCCTATACAAAATAATCTAGACCTATACTATCTAGATCCAACAATACTCCCCCTTAGGCTTAGATCCTTGTAATCAGTCCTTCAAAACTGAAAGCTCTTTGACTCTTGCTATCATTTTGTTGTAGAAGTAAGATACAGCAGTCTTCTGATCATCGTACTTGTACTTGATCTTCATCTTGCTGATCTTCTTCAGAGTCTCAAAGCTCAAACCCAAAATGTCTTCTTTAGTAGTGAGTGTTTCCACTACACTATCATTGTGCATAATTTCAAGCTCATCTTCCTCTGATATTCTGAGTTCTGAAACTTCTTTAATTGTAGTTCCTTTCAGCAGCCCAGCTTCATGCCTTCTTCTCTTATATGCCTTTGCATGCAGTTTGTCTATCACTTGAATCATATGCATATAAAGGCAGAGATCATTCTATGTCTTGTCATCTGTTATCCTTGGGAAGAATTTATCATGGAGATATGATGTATAGCTTGGATGAAGCATTTTGATCTCTACTGGGTCAAAAATCCTTATCTTTTCAGCTTTCTTCCCATCAGCATTTCTCAACAGCACTAGTTCTTTTGTTCTTTCAACATAACCCCATTCTGTGATGGGAGAAGAAAATTGATTTCTTAGAAGCTTTTGATGGACTCTGTGTTTTTGTTCATACATCCAACCCTCTTTAACATGTCATCATCTACAAGAGATGAGACTTCAACTGTTCTTCTTTTCTTACTTTGTTTGATCTTTTTGTGCTCCATATCATCTCTCTTGGCTTGTTTGAGCACATCATCAATAAATCTAGTTTTCATTCCACTCACAGCCACAGAGACGTCTCTTCCCCTAGAATGGATTGGATAGTTGGAAATAGGTAGGCTTTTGTGACACCCTAAACCCGGTAAGGCACCTGAGGTACGTCACACAGTTGGATTAATATTTTAAACACGAATCAGAGCTTTCTATTTACAGCGGAAGACTTTAAACACTAATATATATATATATTAACCCAACTTTTTAAAACATTTACATATGATCGTATTTAATTATACATTGTTAACAAGCCCTAAATCCTATGCCAGCAGTAGCTCCGGGATAGCGTCCTCATCATCTCATACTTGCTTTCCTCTATTATTAGAGGATCCCTCCTTACCTAGCACACACAACATACTCAAAATATCAGATAAACTGGTGAGTTCTAATTTTCAATAAAACATTAACAACATTTTCACACACACCACAGCTATCTTTTTATTGGCAATATTATAAATTCATCTTTTATCGTTATTCTGTCCCATCGAACGTCGGTTGCCCCCATCTAGCAACTACCAGTTCCACATACTCGGTAACGTCGTTTGCCCACATCTAGCAACTACCAGTTACTACACTCAGAAACATCGGTTGCCCATATCCAGCAACTACCAGTTTCTCATACTCGGTAACGTCGGTTGCCCACATCTAGCAACTACCGGTTACCCTACCCAGAGACGTCGGTTGCCCACATCCAGCAACTACCAGTCTCCCATACCCAGTAACGTCGGTTGCCCACATCCAGCAACTACCGGTTACTATCTCTCATCCAGTAGGATGCCAATTAATCATCTAGGGTCGTCACCACAAGATGTTCACAAAGCTGAGTGATCGTCATCACTCCTATCAAACTGTACAGTTTTACACCCAGGCATCTTACCCTAACTGGCCTGTTGAGATTTACATCACATTATCATTTCAAAAACATTTCTTTTATTTATTGCCAATATTATCACATTCATTTACATTTCACACATTCTTTCCTTTAGCACCAGTTTAACACATTTTCATTAATCATCACACCCCATCTGACCCATTGGAATCATTACCATCACGTAATGATTAACAATGTTCAGATGACTATCTTTTACACTCTACCTGACCCATTGCAATCATTACCATCATGTAATGATTAACAATGTTCAGGCAATCATTTATTACCCTCACTTTCCCTCTAACAGCTTTACAAACTGTTAGAAACATATTCATCATGACTATCACAATTCTGGTACTAAAACATTCAATTCATTTATCGTTGTTATGTGTGCTAGCCCGAATGTTAAAACCAAACATTTGAAAAGGGCTTAGAACTCACCTTATCAACTTTCTCACGACAAGCTACACAATCCACGTACACGAGGTAACTAGTCCTTCCTCTAATCAAGGTATATCTAAAGCAATAAACCCTGATTCAATAACTTATTCTCAAACAGGCCCTCATGCGATTGAACACTTATGCGAATGAGTATTCATGCGACTAGACCTATGCGAATGAACCATGCGACTGAACCTTCAGTCGTACGACTAGCCGTTCATTCGCACGATTAAGTTCTCATTCGTATCCTGTGCTCACTCGTCTTCATTCGGTCTTCCAACCAGGCGACTGGGTTCCAATCGCACGACTGAACCTCCATTCGCACTCAGTCGCCTGACTAGACTCTCATTCGTACGACTGAGGCATGCGATTGAGCCCATTCGCCTGAAACGAATCAGCAGCTGTGTTCTTGACGTTTTTGATCCAACCTCACTCAAAATTTGAGTTTTAACCATCCAAATCATACCATATTCAAAACAGATCCTATACACATCGTTTACAATGGTTTCGGACCATTATTTCATCAAAACTTCACAAAAACTTGGATTTGAATTCTTGGATTTTAAATTCAGAATGAACCAGACTAATTTACTGATTAAAACAGGTTGTTAGATCAAACTCAATCATACACACAGCTTATAACATCTCCGGATTAATCCGTGATGTTCAAAACTTACCAAAACGGGGTTTCGCCTAGTCAATTGGCAAGAACAGGGGTGTTTTGGGTGTAGAGCGAACAGGAGATTGAAGATAATACAGACAGAAGTCTGTTTTTACCCTTATACACCGCCTTACTTATCTATACTTACAACTTAACCGCCTTACTTCCAATCGCATGACTGAACCATTCGCACGACTGAATCGTGCGATTGAAGTTCATTCACCTACTATTCATAACGATTGAGTCCTCAATCGCACGTAAGGGGTGCGACTGAAGTTCATTCGCATATAACCCATGCGATTGAATACTTAATCAATCAAACAAACTCAACTTATTAATTAATCATAACTATAATATAATTTACAAGTCCGGATTTAGAAACCGGATGTTACAGCTTTGTAGATCTTTGATGTCTTGCTCAGGAAGACTCAATAGTGCTTCACATCATGGAAGTAATGGATTCTTCCAGATGGCCTCTTGATGATTGCACAATCCCAGTCTGGATCATATTTCCAGGCCATAATCCTGGTCTTCCATAGAACTGGGAGTTGTGATGTGGTCATATAGTTTGATCAGAGTGGATTTCTGCTCAGTTATTTCTCTACTGTTGTTCCCAGAGGCCATACCTTTCCTGGGATAACTGCCCTTGGCTCTCTGATCAGTTTATCTTTTTCCCTGTGTTGATCTTTGCTTTGCACCACAACTGGTTCAGCAGTCATTTTGTTGTGATGTTCAACAGCAGATTAGGAGCTTCAGTTCTGAATCTGACTCCTGTATCAAGCTCCACTTTCATCACATGTTCCGTCATTCTCCTCAGTTCTCCAATTGTTCTGCCCTTCAGCTCATGGTTTATAGTGTGCCCTTGTAACCAGCAGGTCATATTGTACTTGCTCAGTTTTGCTGTGTCACAATGGCCCAAATCTTTCTTGATCTTCTCAACTGATTGAAGATGGTGTGAAAGCTTCATAATCACAGTTTGGTAGAATGAATCTTGCAAGTTCAAACTCTTTCAGAAGATTCTTCATTTCAGTCAAGTTCATCCTCTCAACCATGTCATATGGGAAACCATGGTTTATGAGGGTCATGAACATGGTTGATTCAGGCCTCTCTTCCATAATATCTTCAGTTGTTAGAAGGTCATCAGCCTGTGATTCTTTTTGTTTAGTTGGTGACTCCATCTTTGTTAGCTCATTCCACTCTTCATCACTTTCATCATCCTTCTCAGAGATGGCCTTCACAGTAGATAAATCTACTGAAGGTGGTGTGTTCATGAGAAGTGGGCTTTTGCTTTTTAGGAGAATCTTCTACTATGATCACTTCTATTTAGTAGCACCCATGTACTTTCTCTTCTGTGAATAAAGAATTAAGTTCTTTGGCACCTCAGAAGATTGTTTTGATTGTTTGACAGCTGGTACATCCTTGATTCCAATGCACATATCTTCATTTTCAGCTGTTCAATCTCTTCATCTTTTTGCTTGATCATCTCAACCTTTTCACACAAAGATTCATTTATTAGATCCACTTTTGTTGCCAGCTTTTCCTCTTAATCTTCTCATACTTTACACATTCTTGTAATTCTTGTTTATGTTGAAGCATAGCATCAATCACTTCATTATTACTTGGTGCATCAGTTCTAAGCCTTTTCAGACTGGCTTCTTACTTCCTCAGCTCTTCATCTTTTTCTTTGATTATCCATTTCAGCTCTTGGATTCTTTGTTTTCTTTTATTTGATTTGAGCACCAACTT
>CM044009.1:4535441-4665486 GCA_024085815.1 Flaveria linearis | reverse complement strand
TCCCTCTTCCTTAGAGCCTCCCTCATCATCCTAGGCTCCCTCATCATCCAATTCAGGATTCGGGAGGGTTACTCCTCGTCAGTCATCTCCTCTGTTCTATGTGATTGCTGATGAATCAAAAACAATATTGTTGTTGTTGCTGATCCTCACCTCCCTGTTTGTTGTTGTTTTGTTTACTTGTAATTGACTGTTTGACTAACTGACTGATCATTGATGTTGTTTAATTGAGTAATTGTTAACTGACTTTGTTTGTTTCATTGACTGATGTTGTTTATTGATTGTGTGTGTGTGTGTGTTTTTTTTTTTTTAATTGTTAACTTTTCTTGTGTAATTTACCAATTGTTAACGACTTGGTGGTGTTTTTTTAATTTTTACTACTTTATTGTTAAACATGTTTTTTTTATTTAATGTTAAACATTTCTTAACTTTTAACCTACCTTATCGCTAACACGACTTACCGCTATTCGCTACATAGCATATAGGTGGTTTGTCGCTATTACCGTTATTCGCTATTGACAACCATGGTCCAACCTTAACATAGAACGGATGGGTATCACATTTCCAAAACTTATTTTACCAAATACAGTTATCTGATTTGGGTTGTTTCATATCACAAATACTTCCCCAACACCATCTATACTATTCATAAAAATGTCAATTTATTTATGATCACAATAATTACAGGTGGATGAACTTCTAAAACAACGGACAGCATCCAATCATCGTTCACCGTAGGCAGGTCTGGTGTTGTTGTGGTAGTGGTAGCAATACTCAAGCTAGCAGCAATGGAGGAAGTCACACCAAAAACTCCAGGTGGTGATGGTGAAAACAGCAACAAGCCCAAATGAAGAAGGACCTCTGATTCCAAAAGTAAGAAAAATGGTTCAATCTTAACCTCAAAGGTGATAAAAAGACCACTTAGAGAGCATTTTTTCATAGGCTTGATTTGAAACTTTGAATGCTATTTATGTTCGTGTGTTTGTTCGTGCATTCATGGATTATTTTTAGGATTTATATAGGGTATTCATGTTATTTTGTTGTTCATAATGGCTTGTTGATTATCAATCCAAAAACTGTTTAAGAAGTTTATTTGGATCTTTTGGTCCTTCATGGGTTTGGTTTATTTTTCATTTTTATGTAAATGCAGGGATGGATGGTTTTTGGTATTTTTTTTTTGTAATCTGATTAATTGTGAATGGCTACGACTTAGACCCTACCAATAGTTTTGTTATGGGTGGGATTATGATCCGGAGCACAAGTTTTTTACGCTAATTTGGATTTGATTTATACTTACTTTTATGACCATATCAAGTACACCTAGTTTCGGCCCGTAAGTTGGCTCAAGAGCTTATTCAAAGGCTGAAAACACATGGTTTCGGCCGTAAGTTGGCTCAAGAGCTTTACAAGACTCGATGATAAGTACTAAATAGAAAAACTAATTATTCCTTCGACTTCTAATTTGAAAGACTATCTATAACTGTTTTATGTCCGCTTGTTCTAGCTTCTTGCTAAAATCGTGTTTAATTAGTGAAATTTTGTCCTTCCTAAAAAGATTGGAATTAAAATCACCAAAAGTCGCTAGAGGCGTAGTTGACTTGCTAATCCAAATTTAATTTGATTGAAAAGAAGCTATTCTTGTGGAGATCACTTGATTAAATCCCTGATTTAGTGGTAGATGACTAGAATTTATGTTTAAAATTGCAATTATTGTCAACTTTTTGCAGGTATTGCTCTTAATTGTATTATCTTCTAATTAATTATTAATTTAAAAATGCTAAAACCCTTTTATTGTGGATAGTGGTTCTAACTATTAGTAATGTTCATATAGAACTTTTGGTATCTTCTTAACATGAAATAAATGACTTGGTAATATCAAATATCAAAATCTTACTAAATAATAATCTAGTTTTTTAAATATTTCATTAAAATCACTTAACGGTTTATGTTTTCAAATGAAATCACCCAACTTTTATTTTTTTTAATGATGATAATTTGCAAGCAACCAAGGTAGCGGTAGAAATACAAAGCACAAGGAGCGTGCAAAAGTATCCGATTCAAAGCACAAGGAGCGTGCAAAAGTATCCGATTAGTTAGCGTAAAAAATGTGAAGTCTGTGTGTAGAATGTTGTCAAGATATATGATTGCACGACGATTTATCCATGATAATTAGATGACTCCAACATTTGATGGTGATTTCTAGGTAAAATGAGCCAATATACCAATAATTCCTCTTGTGAAAAGCTTGAGCTCACCATTTCAAGTTGATGTACATCATGTTGGAGGTCGTCAACAAAACAATCAATAATTCCATGAATCACCTATACCTACGTAAAATACAAATGGAACATAATCACTCAATTTTTACTATATTTTTTTTTATTTTTATAAAGTTTGAAAACATCTTAATCTTGATCACTATTAGTGATCATGTTTTTTGAAGTTAACATAAAGTCAGAGGTAATAGTGAAACAATATCGTGCAATTATAACCAAGTTTTATACTATTTAATATAAGTAAATTAGAATAATGTAATAAAACAAAAGGCAATCAACATTCACATATGTTTTATTTAGACTACTAAATGTTAAAAGATTATAATATTTATGAATAATGTTATAATTGAAGCACTTAATTGAAAGTAAAGTGACCTTATTAGAAAAAAATAAACTCAGAGAAACTTTTGTGAAACCATTTGAACCTGATTGGCACTTGATTGTTTTCCTATAAGATATTAGTTGAATTTATGTTTCTATTAAAATAAACGGTATAATATATGGATATTTTATAAGTATGTGATTTGTCTATTGCTAATGCAAAAAACGTAAAATAATAAATAAATTTGTATCATTGTCTTTCCTATAAGATATTAGTTGAATTTATGTCATTGTCTTTCTAGTAAATGTCTAATATGAATACCTTCATACGCGATTAGTGTGGGCATTGACATAGTTAGATGATCAATATTGTTTGGACATGTGGATGACAACAATTAGATAAAAAATAGTCATGTTACATCTAGAGTTCGAGACTCCTCAAATTAAAGCATAAGAGTTAGCAAGCATTAGATGCTCTCTGGCTCCCAAAGATGTCATGCATCTGAAGAAAAATGTACTAAAATCACACATTATCTGACGGGCGTACTATGTTTGAAACACTTGTCTAACACATAAGAACATGCAACAATGCACTCATCATGCTACAATGATACTTCATTGGGTGATCAACGATGTTAGGACAATGATCAAACCTTTATGTAATTACCATCTTTCGACTGAATGATATCATTTGTTTAATGTACTCAGTACCCACTTAATCCTTCTCTGCATGTCTATTTTTATACTTATTCTCACACTAGACATATGACCTCGAAGCAAAAGTACGCTTCATGCAAATTACTACCACAAGTATCATATTACAACATTATCAAAGGTTTTCGATCACATTCAATCTTCTGCAAATAGTTTTTTCTTAGAAATTATTGCCCTTCTACCCTAAAATTTAAGCATAAAATAATTAATTAGATGTAAAGGTAGAAAAAGGCCTCCTCTAGGTTACAAAGGGCAAAAGTGAAGACATCAACTTGAATTATTAATCAAAGAGGATATTATACTTGCAAATTGTACGTGCTACTGCCATATTAATACTTGTATAAACAAATAATTGAAGTACATGTAATTGCATTATCTTACGTTTAGAAAGAACAAAGTAGAGACAAAAGTATAAATACTTAAGTTAATGCATGGTTTTGCTTTAATAATACCACATTCGATTATAAAGATTCTAACATCGCCTACCTAAAACTACATGGTATTCTTTGGTTGTAGCCTGTAAGTAGACTATATTTCTTTCTCATTTTTATGCATTAATTTGATGTGCATGGTTGTTGTTTACTAATTATATAAATTAAGAAGTTAAATGACTAAACATATTTGCAAATTAAGTGATCAAATTAATATGAATGGATATGATACGACATATTTCTTTAAAAAAATAGATAAAGTTATACAATTGGTAATAAGCACTATAAGAAATGTATACAAGAATGTTTGCATGCAATAGAAACGACATCAATATCGGCGACCTATGAATATACCAAGATGTAAGATTTAAGCTAGATGTACATCAATAGCGGACATGATATAACTAATATATGTTGCCGCTGACACTCCAATTCTTTGTAGTGAATTTAAACGTTTAGATCTTAAAAACACTTTTAACATGTAACATTAAAGTAGATTGGATTGAGTAGGTAACATTTGAGTTTTACAATAATTATTATATTTAAAATATAACTTTATTGAAGTATGTATACACGAAGTTGAAGACTTTTATCGATGATAAATTTCTTCAATGAAAATACCAATTATTAGTAATCTATGATAAATTTGTCTTGAGTAAAAACTTCATTGAAAGATCACCGGTGGTTCTTCACCAATAAATTATGTATCAAAATTGTTTAGCAACATACTTTAAACGACATAAAAAGGAACATTCATAAACCGTAAAAAAATTAAAAGGTTACAAATTTTTCATAATATTTTTTGTTTCATTCCATTTTATCAAGGAGATCAAGGTATATTGATTGAGTCTAACATTTTTATGATGTGTGAACATTTTTTGTGATAAAAAGAAATCTAATTCTCAGAAATAATCAATTATAACGACCTACATTATCTATATACATTATAAAAAACAATTTTAAGCATATTTAATGATCAATCAGCAACACCAGCTTATAATTAAACTAATCAAATAGAAAATGCCGTCTTAGGTTACGTATTACATGACTAGTTTAGACATTAAAACTATGATAAAATAAAACAAATTGACCCATAATTTAAGCATAAAGATTTGTTTATTAAATGAAGTACACAAGGTGACCTAATGTCTACACACATGCAAGTGCCTTAAACTAGATGGGTTATGATTCTTTTATATGCAAAGAACTAAGAACCAATCTTGACTATTGTTAAATATGAACTAAAAGTCTTTGGATCTTTTGCCTTAAAAATTATCCCTATCTACTTAGATTCTTCATGGGGCACATGCTTCCAAACTTTTATGATTCTTTTATTATAAACCCTTAAAAAAAATCCTAGGTCATGATATCATGCAAGAACATGCATATATGTAGAACTCAGAAGAGAATTTCATAGACCAAGTTCCCAAGAAAAGTAAAAATTAACAACTAGATGTGCATTATTGCATATGGGTTTTTTAACCATGCTTTGTAATGGTTTAGATTTCTCTATATCTAGATTGATGGTGTTATGAAAATATGGTATTATTTGTTAATATGTGGCAGTCTTTATGTTGGAACCCATTTGTATTCTATGGGTTAATTATGTTTAACAAATGTGAAAGATCATTAATTACAGATATACTAGAATCTTTTACCCAAGTGTACCATTTGGGAGTTGAAGATTTTTTTATGAAAAAATGATTTAGAAAACCTAAACTTCTGTCCTATATTGAATTTTCTAGGTGTACGAAGAAAATTTATGACACATGTTTATCATCTTGATCTAATATAAAGTGCTAATTATTTTATTTAATTGTTTTTATTCTTCATTTTGTAACTCTTATAAAACCAAAGTATCTCCTTCTACTACCCAATTGTTGAACAACTTATTAAAACATAAACCTCTTCACTACAAGAAAATTGAATTTTTGCGTCAATGTTTTTTGCGACGATTCATAAATCGTCGCAAAAAGACACAAAACGATAAAAAAATTAATTTTTTGACTTTTAAAAGTCAAAGGTATTATTTGCGGTGACATTTCGTCGTAATAAAGAACAATTAATTATTTTCAATTTATTAATATCACAAAAATCTTTTCTGATGGCGGCAAAAATCCCGCCCTCTCTTTTGCGGCGATTTTTCGTCGCAATAAATACAAATTAATTATTAAATTTAGTAATTTTTAATTAAAGTATACGTGTCGTCGCAATATGTCTGTTGCGGCGATATGTCGCCGCAAAAAATTAACCCAGAATTTAAGTTCGACTTCTTTCTCTTTCAGCATTTACAACCACAAAACCAACTCCAAATCTCACCCACCTGCGCTCCCCACCCCACACCGCCGGCTCCACCGCCCCACTGCCCCACCGCCGGCTCCACCGTCGGCCGGCCCCACGCCACTCCCCCACCGCCATATCAACCCCAAACCACATCCCACCCACCGGCCTGCGCACCCCACCCGCAAACCCCCGGCTCCACCGCCCCCACTGCCTCACCGCTGGTTCCAATCAGACGGTCGGCCCCATTCCACCGCCCCTCCACCTCCGGTTCCACCGTTGCAAGTTTCACCGCCGCTGCTCACTTATCACCGCCGCTGCTCCACCTCCGTTCGTCGTCTCATTCGCACCATAGCCACCACAACCACTTCTGATTTCAAGTAATAACCCTAATTTTGCCTAATTTTGTGTTAATTTGTAGTTAATATTTTGAAATTAGGGTTATAATATTGAGATAAAGTAATATGTGTGTATGTATGTATTTAAGAATGAATGTATCTAGTGTGTTAATTTTATGTTAATTTGTAGTTATTTGGGGTTTTGAAGTTTATATTGTTATAAAAACATGGATGATTAACTTAGTTGAGATGTTTAACTTATTTAAGATTGTTTAACCTAGTTGAATGATATAAATGTGTTAAACTATTTTAGTGATTATTAATCGGTTTATGGTGCTTAGGAAGAGGAGTATGAAGCAAGTAGGGTAAAACTTTAAGGGTGTACAATGACTTTTTTTGTTGTCACAACAACAAATTAATTAAATCAAAATAAATCAAAATTTTTGTTTAAAAAGTATACAACGAAAGTATAGATATATAACATATTAACTTATAGTTTTATGTAACTAGACTATGAATAGAAAATTGTAATATTAATAATATTCTTTACATTATTAAACTTATTGTTTGAAATTAGGGTTAACAAGTTTATATTATTATGAAAACATAGATGTTTAACTTAGTTAAGATTGTTTGAAATAACATGTGTGTATGTATGAATATAAGAATGTATGTTCTCACAATCTGAGGGTGAGGAGATGATAGCAGCGAGACTGGCAAGTGAGCAAGAACAATGACAGTCACAGATGATGGCTAATATGATGACACAAATGCAAAGTCAAATCCAAAGCCAAGTCCAGAACGCGTTGAAGAGAAGTGGTTATTCTGAACAAAGTGATAAAAATGAAGAAGATGATGAAGGTGGGTCGTCATAAGATGATTAACTTTGATGTTTGTTATGAATATTTTTAAATATTTTGGAACATTTGTTTGTATGACTTTTAACATGTTAACTTTAGATAATATTTTATTTATATGCTATGCTTTTGTATTTGCGAATGATTTGATGGTTGTGATGGTATTACCGATTTTGAACAGCAGGTTTGGTACTCAGGAATATCTGGGTGGATTGCTGCAAATGCAACAAAAATTATACAAAAAAAATCTTTTTGCGGCGATAATTCGTCGCAAAAAACATTTTACACAATGTAACTTTTCGTCGCAAAAAACAATTTGGTCATAAACTTTGCATCGCAAAAAACATTTTACAAAATGATTTAGAAAACCTAAACTTCTGTCCTATATTGAATTTTCAAGGTGTAGGAAGAAAATTTATGACTCACATGTTTATCATCTTGATCTAATATAAAGTGCTAATTATTTATTTAATTGTTTTTATTCTTCATTTTGTAACTCTTATAAACCAAAGTATCTCCTTCTACTACCCAATTGTTGAACAACTTATTAAATGATAAACCTCTAGCTTGACAACCAACGTATAAGTATGAGCCTTGTGTAGTTGTGTTTCTTAGTAGTTGTAAAGGCAGAATTATAAACATGCTTAATTAAGGGTTGTTCGAAAAAACAATACAAATATCTAAGGAAAAATTACGAGGCTCATGACTTAAATCTATTTTTGTAGTCAATGGCATATATAGAAAACACCAGACTCAAAATTCAATTACGAAATACAACTCAACAATAGAACAATCAAACTTTGTTTCACAACATTCTTTAAAATTGTCCTAGCTCCTTAAATAGATATTAGAAATGTAATGTTATCCATAAGCTGAAGGTCCAGTTTTTTTCCCTTTAATTATTTATAAATTCTATTTGAATGTATATAGGTAGTGGATCTAATACATAGAGTTTTTTTTTTCTTTTAGAAAGTGTAATAAGGATTTTGGACCATTGATCACACTAATTCAATATGGGAAGATGGTATAACTAATAATAACGTAAAATAGGGCTGCAAAGTAAAAGAAAGTATCCATTATTGTTGACTTCTTGAGGATTAAATCTGCTATTCTGCTTCCATCAATTTATTGTTTTTAAAAATGAATAAATTTTATATGCTTTATAACTTTTTTAAATAATTAAACAATAAAATGAAAAACTTTATTAATTTTAAACTTATTATAGTATTTTTATAGTTAAAAATGATCTTTATCAAACGATACGTAATTATTTACTTGATGCATAGTTATAGTGCGTGCTCTTTAACGTTTATGAAGGTGTGTGATTACATATATGTTACATAATTACAAACTATAGTGTGTGGTTATACACACCTGATTAGGATGCTTATGCCCCTTGCCTAAAAATATACATATTCGTATTTTTGTGGTTTTTTATTCTTCACACGGAATAAGTCTTTGTATATAAAACCGGCGTTTATATATATAATTATGTAATATATAATATTAGTTGTTGATGACTATGATAAAATAAATGGGATTTCCAACTATTTCAATTCTTGATTACTTGTTTTTGTTTTTCAAATATACATTTAACTTTAAATCATGTTTGATGCCCCACAAATGTAGGTAACTCTTTGTGGTTTACATGTCATGTGAATATGTGATGTTTATGTAGCCGTCTATTTGTCTACTTAAATGGGGAAAGCACCAACTCAAAACCACTTTCAATGTGTCTCAAATAAGTCTTCCCAACCCAACCCTCTTTCATATAGTTTTTGGTTTTATATTTTGTCATTGTGTTATAATAACTTCAAATCTAATCTATCTTGGGCATCTTTTCATAAAATTCCAAAAAGTTTTCAATGTTGGCAACCTTTTAGCCTTTTGTTTTTAAGATCGATACATAGATGCTTTTACCTATTTTGTGTTTATTTAGCTTGTCTCTAATCATAGAATTAAGCATCATTGCTTTTACCTATTTTGGGTTTGTTTAGCTCGTCTCTAATCATAGAAATAAGTTTCATATCTCAGGATAAGTATATAAGAATTTACGATATTTTACCTATTTTGTGTTCTTTTAGCTTATACGTATGCGTCACCCTCTTAAATATATGTCGGTCTCTAGTTTAAGGCCATGAGCGATGCCAAGGGGTTTGCCGATCATTATAATTTGTTGCATATTGTAAAAAATGTCATTTTAAATAAACGTAAGTTAGAACCTTTATAGTCAGGAAAAAAAAAAGAACTTTATCCGCCCCAATCAAGAATTCTTAGTTTCGTGCTAAAATGCTGATTTTTTTTTTCATGCTTTCACTTTTTGACAAAAAAATTTACTTATTTCACCTGCAAAAAATGACAAGAGATAAGGTTTAATCACATGACTTATAGTTAACTCCAATGTTGTTAGGACCGGATCGGACCGGCCGGTCCGACCGGTTCGACCGGGATTCGGAGGCCTGTCCGGTCCGGTCGAGGGTGGTTCGTTTTTGGAGCGTTGAACCGGCCGGTTCGAACCGAGTCGGCGGTTGGACCGGCCAACCGGTTCGGGTCCGACCAGATTTTGATTTTTTTTTTTTTTTTTTGATTTTAGTGGGTAAAAACGGGGTGTTAAACCATAAATTAGTACTTTGTATATACAAATATAGTTAAGTTTTATATATAACTATAAAATATATGTATAAATCATATATAAATTACTTATATTTAATTACATATATAAATATAATTAAAATATAGTTAAATCCGGTCCATCCGGTCCGACCGGTCCGACCGGTCCGACTACCAAACCAGTAAACCGTCCGGTTCGACGTCCGATCCGGTTCTGAGAACATTGGTTAACTCCACATCTTCATACATCTTCTATATTATTTTATATATTATAAAAGGGGGAGTAGGTGGTGTTATTTGGAACACATAGAAATACTTCTTGAGTCATACCCACATTGTTTGGAAAAATAATTGCTTTAGGCATATCCAAAAAGGGAGATTACGACTTGAAAACTAATTAAGTCACATATATGGTTTATTCTTTTTGGACTCTTTCAAAGTATATGGTTATCAAAAAGATTGGTTAGAAAGTTAATGGAGTTGCATCATGATGTAAGATATCATTTTGATTTTATGAATATAATATCATAATCAAGGGCATGATGCATAATTAGTTTTTGATTTTAAAATTTTAGTCAAAAATAATGTTTTTGCTTAATATACACTCATTGATGTTCTAATATACTTCCATCATTTTTTATGTATTTTATCATTTCACAAAAATTTATATGTGCGTTCAAGAACGTGTTTTAGATATTTGACTAATCATCAGACTTGTTTCTTAGATTTTATAAAGAGAATGTAACACCGATTATAACGAAATAAATATTAAAAGATTTAATTATGATTTTGCTTGGTTGATATTTGACTTGACAAATCACAACTTGGTGGGGGCACATAGAGATTTAGGCAATCTTATGGTGATAATATATGCATCTATTTCAATCACATCCACAAAGTAAGCATGATTAATGGTATTTAAAAGTGTTTTATAGTGCTTGATTAATTTGTCTTAAATGGGGTGGCCTCTTACAATCCATTGTTTATAGACAACTTTTGATGGATGGGAAACTTTTATAGGAAAAAATGTTAATTAATCACATCACTAATTATAGTTCCAAATTAGGATGTTATTTCATATGGGTCCCAATACTGTTTGTGGGTCCCCTAGATGACTAATATGCTATATGAAGACCCTACAATGGTAGGATGATGCCACCATTCACATGTTTTTCCCTTCATCAATGGGTTGAAACCATGTGCTACATTTGGCCTCTCCACCACAATTGTTATGATCGAGATGTGTGTTTCATTTCATATCCTATACGGTAATCTTCCTTGATTCATGGGTTTAATTTAACTCGTCCTTTTCAAGGCATTTTTATCTTAAAATATATGTTATTATCGTTGTTGGTTTAAATATAATGATTTGATCAATCTATTTTATGAGAATCTACAAGATTTACTTTATACAAAGTTGATAACGTTAGTTATATATTAATTTATTAATGTCATTAATGTCATACACACATACACATATATTGGCATGTTTAATTTTACATGTTAATAATATGTTAAGAACTATAAGAATCGCATGATACACTTGTACATAATGTATAAAAGATAATCATAAAAACAGAGACCGCTATATATATAAGCCTCTTGTGTGTCATATTCAAAGTAATATTTATGAATGCCATTATAATTAGTTCACAAGGATCTCAACACATTAATTATTGGTTCTAAAACTAAGTAGATACATACAGTGTGTGTTCTTGATTTTTAGTTATGTTCATTATGGAAAAATATAACTCATAGGATGATACATGTTTGGTCATTAGAGATTCACTTGTCACTCACATAATCTTACATATTGCATCCCTATATTAAAAGAGCTACAATAGATAGATCTCTAAAAAAATAGTGATGCTTAAAACGAGGTTATGCTAAACATGCACCACCCCCATTTAATTATTTACACACCTAAATAGTTGTTTTGTGTATATGAATAAATGGTTATTTGGTAGTTTTGGCGCAATGATATAATCTCTCCATTCTGATCACCTAAATTCGACTCCAACGACGCAAGTTTCTCGCTTTGCACAGGGCTTCATCCCACTTGCCGCACATGTCGAAGACGGATAATGTTTGGACACGTGTAACCACGATGAAACTCATGAATGCAACATCTTTCTTTTCGTCTTTTCTTAGTCTCTATAGATTTGTTATGTTCATTTGTCAAAATGTATCAGATCAACAACCCAAGAACTCAAACTACAACAAGCGTTGCATAATCACAACACTGAACAATAACAACGAAAGATCTGATACAAGAAATCTCAAGAACAAGACGAACATACAGAGCAGGTCATCAACACGATGAACCCTGATACAACATACAGAGACGAGGAGCTCCACTGAGAGCGACTCGATAAAGATGAAGATGTAAAGACTGAACTCAACAACTGAACTCTCGAAGCTTCTTTGAGAAGATAAATGGCAGCGGAGAAAGCCCAGCGGAGAAAGCCCAGCACAACCCAATTAATCCAAGCTAAGCCCATCCAAGCTAAGCCCAGCTAAGCCCATCCAATTAATCCAATAAATCCAAGCCCAAAAGCAGACTACAACAATCAAACAACACTAACATTAATAGAAAAAATAAACACGTATTAGAACTGAAATATACAATTAGGAGAGAATTAAGAGAGAAAACACCTGATTATTTTAACACCCCCCCGCAGTTCTAATACTAAACTCATCACGAAGACCAATTCGAGAACACATGTCATCATGAAGATGCACTAATAAGCCTTTAGTGAACAAATCTGCTAATTGATGCACAGACTTCACTCCTTGAGTAAATATGACACCAGAACTAATCTTTTCTCGAAGAAAAAACCAGTCAATCTCGAAATGTTTGGTACGCTCATGAAATACAGGATTCGCAGCGATAGACAAAGCTGCAGAGTTGTCACACGACAATACAACAGGGAGAGTTACCTCAACTTGTAACTCCCTTAACAAGTTAACTACCCAAAGAATTTCACAAGCAGCAGCACACATTGCTCTATACTCAGCCTCAGCTGAGGACCGAGCAACTGTAGACTGCTGTTTACTTTTCCAAGAAATCAAAGACGAACCAAGAAACAAATAGAAACCAGTGACTGATCGACGAGAATCAGTACATTTACCCCAATCCGAGTCTGCAAAAGCACTCAGGGATAACTGAGTAGACTTACCAAAAAGAACTCCCTTGCCAGGAGACTGCTTAAGATAACGTAGCAAACGCAGGGCAACCTGAAGGTGACCTTCAGTAGGCTTATGCATGAAACGACTCAAAAAATGAACCGTGTAGGCAATATCGGGACGAGTATGAGACAAGTAAATCAACTTGCCCACAAGCTGTTGGTATCCAGTAACATTGCTCAACAAAGAAGAATTATTGTTACACAAGGATGTAATAACATAATTCTGTTCTATAGGAGTTGACACTGGTTTGCATGCTGACATACCATACTCAGTGAGCAACTCCATACAATACTTTCGTTGAGACAAAGTAATACCAACACTAGTTCTAATAACCTCTATACCAAGAAAATACTTCAGAAGACCCAAGTCTTTAATTAGAAACTTTGATTTAAGCAATTCTTTGATATTAGCAATTGTAGACAAACAATTACCCGTAATTATAATGTCGTCCACATATACTAACAGGACAATAAACACAGAGTCGTTCACAAAAACAAATAGAGAGTAATCACACTTACTCTGAACAAAACCTACTTCTCTAAGAGCCCCAACTAACTTTTCGTTCCACATACGAGGGGCTTGTTTAAGTCCATATAAGGACTTTTTTAACCGACACACCCGAGTTTCATTTTTTGAATAAAAACCTTCGGGAACTTGCATATAAACTTCCTCATTTAGATCACCATATAAAAAAGCATTGTTAATGTCTAATTGAAACAAAGGCCAATCATGAGAAACAGCTAAACTAATAACACACCTAACAGTCACCATTTTAACCACGGGAGAAAAAGTTTCATCAAAATCAACTCCCTCCTTCTGACTATAACCCTTAGCCACTAGTCGAGCCTTATACCGATCTATTTCCCCTGTTGATTTATATTTTATCTTAAAAATCCATTTGCACCCAATAGCTTTTCTATTCGGAGGCAACTCAACTAACTCCCAAGTATTATTTCGGTGTAATGCTTCCATTTCTTTATTCATAGCATTCACCCAGTTGGGATCATTGACTGCCTCTCGAAAGAATCGGGGTTCAAAGGTTTTATTTAAATTTGAAGAAAAACAAAAATTCTCAGGAGATAATAAAGAGTAGTTAACAACTTTTTCAAAACCATACTTAACTTTACCCTCTACTACAAAGTCATCAAGTTTCTTTGGCAAGTTTGAGGGTCTAGAAGACCGCCGAAGACAAACAGGATCACTAGAACAGTGACCTGACCCCTCAGAGTTATTTTCATTATCAATAACACCAGCTTCCTCCCTTGCCCCGCCAGTTCCTACGTCGGTTTGACTGGGCAGCTGCTCAGCAGCCACACCTGAAGTCTCACTCGAATCAGAATTTGGCTGCAAGGACCGAGGGTTAGTGTTGTCATTAGGTCCCTCTTCATCATCGGGGTATTTTGTTTCTTCGCAACCTTGTTTGTCAAAATTATCATACAAATCAAAAAATTTAAATGTGTGAGAGAGTTGTCAGAATTACCAGGATTATTAGAAACTTCATGTTTAAAAGGGAAAACAAACTCATAAAACTTTACATCACGTGAAAACAAGGTCTGTTTTTTATCTAAACTCCATAATTTGTAACCCTTTTTTTGATTAGAGTAACCAATGAAAACACATTTGTCAGCATTGCTGGCAAATTTGTCATTTTTATTTAAAACAGTAGTGTGACAACCCGAAAATTTTTCGTAATTTAATATAAATTTTATGTGAATTTACGATTTATTTTTATATTTTATTATTATTCAAAAATAGTATTAATAATAATAAAAATAATGACAATGATAATAATAATAATATTATTATTAAAACTAATAATGTTAATAATGAAAATAATAATAATAATGAAAATATTATTTACAAAATTAATATAATTGATTAATAAAGTCCAGGGGGTAGTTTTGCAAATATTAAAACTTGTTTTAAAAACTTAAATCATGAAATAATAAAACATCTAAAGTACAGGGGGCCATTATGTAAATTGTTTTAAAATACCCACCCGCCGCCCGTCCCCTTCGGTTTTCCGGCCGGTTCTCCGGCAACCCTCCGGCAGCCCCAAAAGCCAACCATATCACGATTATAATGCAATCCAACTATCCTGACATCTTCTAGAGGATGGACCGAACTCGGGGACCATTTCAATTTGATAATCCAAGTCGGTGTGGTGTGTTTACCACTAAACCGAATTTTTCGGCCGACCCACTCACCATAAACGCATTATCACTGTATTTTATTCCAATTAATCGAACGGGAAGTACTATATAAGCATCCCTAAACTAATGGTACATTCACACACCTCTAAAACACTTGAAATCGATCAATTTGATCTCCTCATTGCCGCGGACTTGCAACCGATCGTATACCCTCTGTAGAACCTCGAAACAGGTACTTAAACACACCATTGTGTTCATTTTTACAAGGGGAACAATAACCCCATGAGTTCTGATACAATCGAAATCGATTTGGCTTTCGATTTGGTTGAGGATCGAACCTGGGGTTTTCTTGGTGATTTGGGATTACTTGGGTTAAGTTTAAAACAATTAGAAGAGGAGTTTTAACCACGGCCGAGGCCTTGGTTTACTGGTTTGGTGTGTGTGGAATGGAACCGGGGGTCGCGGGTTCGAACCCGGCCCCCAACATTTTTTTAAAATAGCTTTGTAAGACTTTTAAAAATACAGAAAAATTCTGAAAAATTATAAAAGTAATTTTTATAAACTTTTGTTATTTTAGAAAGTATATAATCATTTTCTGTAAATTTATTCTACCAAAAACATCTTAATAATATTTATAAAATATTATTTATAAATGTTATAAATAATCATTTTTATAAAAATGAACTCTAAATAATAATTTAAATTATAAATTCATTATTGGATATTGTATTATGATAATTATGGAAATTATAAAGATATTTTTATAATTTCATAAATTATTACGATCATTATATTCAAGTTATATTTTTTTTTATAAAGTATATAAAGGTAGAGATTAATTAAAACTTGTAAACATTACATATTTGATAAGACAAATACACATTAGATTTTATAAATTTAATTATAAAATCTTACTAAATTAAATACAAACCTACATATTTAAATAATGTCTAAAATTCATTTTAACATAATGATATGTTAAAATTATTATTAAATTAATGAAATGCAAATATTTAATTATTAAAGAATTAACAAAAATAATTAAATGATTTAATGTTTATAACAAATTCCCGAGAACCAAATCCTAGATCAATTGAACACCAGGTTCAAAGATCTAACTTATTTAGGTTATGAATTTGTATTTATTTACTTATGTGAATTATAATTCCTTAGGAGGAATTTACTAGCTTATCAACATCACACGAGAATTGAGGTGAGTTCAAGCCCCACTATTTTACCAAATCTCTTTTGGGTAAGTTCATTTTATTAAAACTCTTTTGGGGGAGATAGCATACTGGTAATGTTACAAACGTTTTCATTATATATTTAAGATGTGTATGATATTAAAGATAGTGCTGTTGATCATTATAAAAGTCCTCACACTTTCGAATTGTTAATATTGGATAGCGGGGAAAGTTGGGTAGTACTACTGGGTGTGACGAGCCCCACTTGTGTGTGACTTGAGGTCAACCGGGTGCAATTTGTCCTATGATTATTCGTCACGATATGGTGAAGTCGTGACGGGAGGCAAACATAACATAGTCAGCTTCAATGTCGAAATCACTATTTAATATCATTTGTGAATGGACTAGCTAGCCATTACAATGCACATGCTTATATATATACGCTGTTGTTAATCTGGGATGTTTAACTGTGAACTCTTGAACTGATCAACCATGGGATTGATACACGTTATTGTTAAACTGTGATGTTTAACTGTAAACACTTGAACTGATCAACCATAGGGTTGATACACGCTATTGTTAAACTGTTATGATTAAACGCAAACTCGGTATACACTTTTGCTAAACTGTTATGTTTAAACACAAACTCTTGAACTCACCAACCATGTGTTGACTTTTAGTATGCTATTCTCAGGTCACTAAATCTGGGCTGCTGTTAGGAGCACTACACGGGTCAAGCATGCATCCTAACGCTTAAACCATGATATATATATGTTTATCTTTATATATTTTGGGTTTGTTTTTTTGTTAAACGCTTCCGCATGTATTATAAAGTTTGAACTTTGGTTTGTTATGTTAAACGTTGCATATAGAGTCGTTCCAAGTAACTAATGACTGTGATCCTGGTTTGTTCACACCCCTCCGTGATAGATTCCAGACCCGGAATTTGAGGGTGTGACAAGTAGAAAAACACAGACACCCAAAAACGCGAAGATGTTCAACAGAGGGAACACAACCATAGACTAGCTCATAAGGGGTTTTTCCATTTAAAACAGAAGAAGGAGTCCTGTTAATTAGGTATGCTGCTGTAAGTACACAGTCAGACCAAAAACTAAGCGGGACACCCCCTTGAAACATTAAGGCTCTAGCTACATTAAGTAAGTGACGGTGTTTCCTCTCAGCAATCCCATTTTGCTGAGGGGAATACACACAGGTAGTTTGATGTATTATTCCATTACTAGAACAAAAATTTTGCATTTGATGATTGACAAACTCAGTTCCATTGTCAGACCGGAACATTTTAATAGATCTACCAAACTGATTTCTTATTAATGAGACAAAAGACTGAATATTGGAAAAAACTTCATCCTTTTGCTTCATTAAGAAGACCCACACACCCCTTGAATAATCATCAACTAATGTGAGGAAGAACTTAAACCCTTCACGGCTGGGAGCCCTATAAGGGCCCCACACATCCAGATGAATAAGTTCACCTAGCACATTAGTTTTATGGTCACTCAAAGGAAAGGGGACACGATGTTGTTTAGCCTTATGGCATACTTCACATGGATTTGGACTAGGTACAGTTCCTTTAAAATTGTTATTAAGACAAGTTAGAGCCTTATCAGCAGGGTGTCCTAGCCTAGCATGCCAGAGATAAAACAATTCAGAACTAGTATAACACACCTTCACAGATTTAGACAAATTTGAACACACATATAATCCATCAACCTGGTTACCAGTCACCAGGACCTTCTTGGTGACACAGTCCTGTATAGAACAGGAGTTTTCATCAAAAACGACCTTAAGTTTGCTATCTCTAGCTAGTTTATGAACAGATAACAAATTTACACAGTAGTCTGGAACATATAGAACATCAAGTAACATAACATGTTCATTTATCTTAATGTTACCTAATTTTGACACAAGAGCACTCGACCCATTTGGGTGTTTAACTTTGACATTAAAGTTGGAGATATCAATTTGATTTAAAAGATTTTTATCAGATTTGACCATGTGCTGACTTGCTCCAGAATCAATGATCCAGCTAGAGTCATGGGAGCTAAGGATGTTTCCATTTAAGCAATATAAGGGAATAGTATTATTAGAGAAAGGGCTGAATGAGGTACCTGCAAAGTTGGACCCTTGGGTACCTTCAGCAGCTTTATCATTTAGGAGACCTAGCAATCTAGACACTTGCTCAGAGGTAAGAGTATTAGATGCACAGGGAACAGAAGTGGAGGGGGCAGAGTGATCATTTTTAACCCCAACAGAACTGTTATTACTTACAGTTCTTTGACTTTGCCCTCCCCTAGGTTTAAAACCAGGAGGATAACCAACTACTTCAAAACATCTTTCCATGGTGTGCCCAATTTTATTACAGTGAGAACATTTTAAGTTTGGATTCGGACCTCTATAGTTCCTTTTCTTATTTTCAGAGAAACAGTTTGATCTTTCAACAAACTGAGTAGGCTTAGAGGCTAAACCAACTGTTTGAGATTTAGTTGAAAAGGAGCTCATATGAGACTCTTCCCTAGATATAACGGCAAAAGCTTCCTTTATAGTAGGAAGAGGGTCCCTTAGTAACAGGTTTGTCCTTACTGGTTGATATATACTGTCCAGTCCCATAAGGAACTGCATTAGCTTTATAAGATGATTAAAATCATTAAAAGATTTGGCAGCTTGACAAGTACAAGATGGGAGTTGAAGCATTTGGTCCAATTGCTTCCACATGATATTTAGTTTATGATAATAGTCAGAGACAGTTACACCACTTTGTGTTAAAGAGTTAATTTTCTGATATAAACTAAACACTACAGAACCATCAACCTTATCATATGTCTCTTTTAGGTCAAACCATATTTCAGAGGCTAATTGGGAGTAAACTTGACCCATGTACAGATCTTCTGAAATAGAGTTAAGTATCCAAGTGATCACAACCGAGTTACATCGGTCCTATTGTCTTGCCAGTGTTTGATCAGTTGTGGATTTTTTACAGGTTTTATCAATAAATCCATATTTGTTTTTTACTTCTAAGGCAAGTTTCATGGCATTTGCCCAGATAGAGTAATTTTCAGTTCCTTTAAGTTTGATGGTAACAATGGTAAGGTTACTAGTGTCACTTGGGTGAAGATACAATGGATCACCGGGGTCAAGCTTACTAATAAGGGTTTCAGAAGTGACAATGTTGGTCTGAGGTGGTTCAGTCATTGTTAAGTCTAAGAATCAATCAAGTATGCACCACACAATCACACGCACAGAATACCGGTACCCCTAACCCGGTCAAAGCTTCTAAAAAATAACCAGAAATCAAAAAGATAAGGGTAAGAATTGTCTCACAGCGGGGTTTTCCCAAGTTAGGGTTCGCCACTAAGGTGATTCCGTAACCTTCGAGGGTTACTAGAATCACAGAAAACCAAACAGATATCCAATGAGCACCGCTTACCGTAACCTTCAAGGGTTACTTAGTAGGGTGAATCGCCTGTTCGTAGCACCACGAACACAGATCCTCAATCTTGAGTGATACTCTGTGATTTAGAGTGAACAGATGAGGGATATTCCTTATCGCACTTCCGTCGACTAATATAGATCCACGAACAGAAACCCCCAACTCCGATTTAGGGTTTCGTAGAGAGAAGGGATTCAATAATACCAAGAATCAGACAAATGAGTAATCAAAGCCGTAGTGCTCTGATACCATGTCAAAATGTATCAGATCAACAACCCAAGAACTCAAACTACAACAAGCGTTGCATAATCACAACACTGAACAATAACAACGAAAGATCTGATACAAGAAATCTCAAGAACAAGACGAACATACAGAGCAGGTCATCAACACGATGAACCCTGATACAACATACAGAGACGAGGAGCTCCACTGAGAGCGACTCGATAAAGATGAAGATGTAAAGACTGAACTCAACAACTGAACTCTCGAAGCTTCTTTGAGAAGATAAATAGCAGCGGAGAAAGCCCAGCGGAGAAAGCCCAGCACAACCCAATTAATCCAAGCTAAGCCCATCCAAGCTAAGCCCAGCTAAGCCCATCCAATTAATCCAATAAATCCAAGCCCAAAAGCAGACTACAACAATCAAACAACACTAACATTAATAGAAAAAAATAAACACGTATTAGAACTGAAATATACAATTAGGAGAGAATTAAGAGAGAAAACACCTGATTATTTTAACATCATTCATATGGATTTAATAAGATTTTAGCTTATTAAATCTCTTGAACATAAGCGTTGCAATGTACATGTATATGTTTGTGTGATGTTGAAGATGAATACCGTTTAGATAAGTGTAACCACGAGGAAGACTTGAAACACACAAATATTCTAAGATTAGTAAAAGTGTAACCACGAGGAAGACAAGTTTCCATCCACTTTTCCCTTCATTTTACTACTTTAACACTTTTAAACAAACAACTTCGAACATCGATTGTCTCATTAATTTTAGATCTCTTTTGAATGCGTTGCAAAGCTCTCACATAGTATAACACAAACCAACAAAGTAATAAGTATAGTAACAACATATACATGTATCTAATTCTGTCTAAAGTTGGTTGAAAATTAGTTTTAGAAGTTAGTAAAAAAAACTTATTTTTCATCTATTTTTTAACACTTAGTTGCTATTGATGCTTGCCTTTCAATAGTTGTTGCTAATCACACTTATTGCTGATATTACTAATGGCCAAGTGTTGCTGATCAAAGTTGTCATGAATAATCATATTCAAGCACCTTATGATCAATTATGTGGATTTGAAGCCACTTCGAATGGATAACTTATATGTTAGGGGCGTTGGGTGGATATATTGACCCCATCAGGGGCGTTGCCCCGTAGGTGTTGTACCTTGGACACCGGACCAAGGGCGGTGCTCCCTTGGAACACCATGCTCTAAGGACTTCACCCCAAAACTTTAGACGTTGCTCACATCTTCTCCCAAGTTACTTTCTTGACATAAAAAAATTTAATGATGACTCTATTTGATGGTTTAGTGGTTTAATTTAAGAAAAGTATGCATGACTGATTAAATTAAAATATTTTTAAAATTTGTCACACCCCAACCTTGACGGCGGAATCATCGAAGTGTGAGAGTTACGATTGTTCACAGCCACATAACGCTATTGCCTGAAACATATTAAAAATAAAAGGTCAACATAAAAATATTGGTGAGCATTCTATAGTTTCGAATACATAAGTATATAAAAGATAGCAATTCATGTTGTAAATTAGAGAACAAAGTAACTAGGGATGTAAGACAGAATGCACAATCAAACCTTGACAAAGTTTTACAAGTTTCAAACGTGTACTTGGATCAACCAAGTTATAAGCATATACGATTAGCTAAGTGTACTTGGATCAACCAAGCAGGCTTGTCAGGCTCATAGATCTATGACGTCGCCAGGCTAGCAATAGTTAATGATTGTACATGTATTCGACATTACATGGTAGCTACAAGATTCAACTAACCACAACACACAAGTAAATTGCCATAAGTTTACAAGATTCAAACGTGTTTACAAGTGTAACGTTTATAAGGTAACATGTTTCACCCAAATGTGTATGAAATAATAAAATGGGTATAGAAATACTCACATGGCAATTAAGTATATGAATGACGATTATTAAGAATATAACAAGAAATGTTCCAATGTATTGCTTCACAACGCACCTAAGATTAAAATATATTTATAGATTTAAGTCCAATGATAAGTTTAACGATCTAACGAGTACTAGGGTTTCAAATAAAATTTGGGGTTTTTATAAATAAGATGGGTTATCAAAATCATGTATATTTTAATACAATGAAAGAAAACTTAATTAATCCTTTTATAACAATTTATGAAATTATAAGAAATTAAATTCTTATAATGATTAAATTATAAAATATAATTAAAAGTTTATAATTGACATAATTAATCTATAATTAAAGATAACGTAATGACTAATAATATTTTAGTGATTTCAATTATCTAAAGTTTATTTTTATAAAAATAAACTAGTTATAATATTTGTTAATTGATATTTTATATAAAAATTAAAGTGTTTCAAAGAAATAATTTACAGAAAATGATTGGATAACCTTTAAAATAAACAGAGTTTATAAAATTGATTTTTATAATTTTTAGAATTTTTTATAATTTTTTTTAAAAGCTGAAAAAGCCTTAAAAAATATTTGAGGTCACCCGGGTTCGAACCCGTGACCTCCATCCCATGATCCCACACACATACCAGTAGACCAAAGGCATACAGCCGCATTAGGACCCCGTTCTGTAAGGCCCCGCTCCCGGGCGCCTTACGGTTGGTGGTTCATCGCACGTAAAACATACATAATGTATATAATCATAAAATAACGCAGCGGAATTAATAAAATATACATTCTCATTCATTCATAAAAGTCATTACATATTTGACATGATTACAAAATACAGCTTTCTCCACTTTGTCTCTCCTCATAGGGTCATACAGCGACCCCTAGAGAAGATATTAAGTTCAAAAATATAAAAATTATATTTTTATACTAAAGAATATTCCTTAAGTAATTCCGTACATCGGAACCCTTAAGGAACACTCTTGACATTCACATGCAACATATTTCGTTGCATGTGCTACGCACACACATCCAATGCGTGGCGAACTTATCAAGATTTCTTAAGTAATCCCTTTTATGGGAATCCTCGAGAAATCTCGTAATGGCATGCAACGTGATGAGTTGCGCGCGTTATGGGCCCACAACGCATGACGTTGCAGCATAATCAAAAAGCGAATGCCATCCCAAAAGAGCTGAGTAGCCGCCTCGTGCCATCCCCAGCAACGCTACCTGCCAACTGGAAACACATAAAAAGTCAGCGTTGCTGAGTGAGTTCTAGTTTTATAATAAACATACTTTGTTCATATTAAAAACCGTTCATTCTTTACACGTGATCATACATCGTACATACATATAGATAATATCTTTATTATCCCGTTCGTTCATTCGTTCGTTTATCCATTCGTTCATTCATTCGTTCATCATACATCGTTATCTTTCACTTCTCGTTTAGGTCCTGTCAGTCTTTACCCACTTCATGGCACGCAGCCATGATTACTGTGGTCGAATGACAAGGACCCCGTTACATCTTTTCTTGCACATTGGATATCTTTTGTATCACTACCTTCTGCTATACCCCAAACGTTATTAGCTACCGGGCCGAAGTCATTAAATGAACAGCAAAACGTATGCCACGGTACTAGAGGTAAGCGGTAGGGATACCATACATATGGTCAATCACTAAGAAGGACCCGTTAACCTTATCCAATGTTTGCAAGACATCTTTCGTTAGTTCGTTCGTCAATACATGTATTCATTGTCTTTTACTCATTCGTTCATTCATTAATACATGTTACATCTTTTCTTGCACATTGGATATCTTTTATACCACTACCATCTGCTATACCCCGAACGTTATTAGCTACCGGGCCGAAGTCATTAAATGAACAGCAAAACGTATGCCACGGTACTAGAGGTAAGCGGTAGGGATACCATACATATGGTCAATCACTAAGAAGGACCCGTTAAACTTATCCAATGTTTGCAAGACATCTTTCGTTCGTTCGTTCGTTAACGCATGTATTCATCATCTTTTAAATCAATCGTTCATTCATTAATACATGCATTCGTCATCGTGTTCCTCCTTCGTTATCTTTCACTTTACGTTACATAATACTTTGTTTGTTCGTTCATACGTAAAGCCATAGAAAGATATTCATACATTATGATAAGGAACACACACATCATACATACATCATCATCATCATCATACCTACATCGTCATCATCATCATACATACATCGTCATACC
Source organism: Flaveria linearis (assembly GCA_024085815.1). Taxonomy (NCBI): domain Eukaryota; kingdom Viridiplantae; phylum Streptophyta; class Magnoliopsida; order Asterales; family Asteraceae; genus Flaveria; species Flaveria linearis. The sequence goes on along the minus strand of CM044009.1, from coordinate 4,641,288 downwards.
TAACATCCTACATGCATCATCATCATCATCATACATAACCTCGTACATACATAGCCTACATCATCAATCATCACTAGGCACTTACTATGCGTCATCCTGGTGCAGTAGCACTAACTGTCCCTCCAAGACCGTGGGGACTCATACTAGGACCTTATATAATGTGTCGAGTCCATAACCATACCTTAGACGTATAACACAACATTATACCCAAATGGGTCATACATACATACGTCAGTAAACAAGTTTATATGTGTTCCAGCCCCAAAAATCGTTAGAAAACATGTAAATGAGGGGTCCTAGAACTCACCTGTGCTTGACAAGCAGCTTCTCAATCAAGCCTTAAAGTCGCGGGTCACACTACACTGCCTGCAGATAAGTTAACACTCAAAAGAGTAAATTTCTGCCTAATTTCGCTACTAAGTTCGCAGGTAGTTTCGCCCGTAAATTCGCCATTAGTTTCGCCAGGCGAATCAGCAGTTTCGCTGCTAGTTTCGCCGGGCAGCATTTCTGCCAGTTTCGCTGGACAGATTCGCTACCTCGAGCGCCCAACTTTCGTTGGAATTCCCTAGTTTCGCAATATCTAAGGTCAACTTGGGCATTGGCATAGTCATCAGCGAAACCATAGTTTCGCTCAGGCGAATATGTAATTTCGCTGCAGCGAAACTGTAACTTCGCTGTAAATCCTTCCAGTTTCGCTGGACGAACTCACAGTTTCGCTGGTCGAGACCTTAAATTCGCAGAACGAGCTGAAATTTACGAATCAGCTCGTTTCAGCCCAAAAATCCAATCCTTTCCACCCAAACCCTTGGATTATCATCCAGGAAGCTATATCTAAGCTCATTACACGTTTTCTTACTCTAAAACGTGCGTTTTGGGGTGATTTTGCCACTTTAAAACCCAAAAACCCCAAACTCGGGTTTTTCATCAAATGTGGCAATTTAGATACGTTTCTTACCTTGATTCTGGTAGTTTAGGAGTCCACAAACACCAGCCTTCGATTCTTGACCACCCGAGCTTCAATCCGACACTTTCTTTCTCTACACTTTCTCTCTCTAGAATGGGCGTTTGAGTAAAAATGAGAGTTGCTCAGCTGATCCATCTATTTATATGCCAGGCGTTCCCGGGACCCCAAACTCGTTAAACTCGTGACCCGGAGGGTTAACTCGGTGTAATACCCGCAACCATTTTATTTTTATTAAATGGTTTTCATCCGAGCCCATCACTATTACTTGACCCGAGTTTAAAATTTTCCGGGTGTTACAAGTCCACCCCCTTATTTAGGTTTCGTCCCCGAAACCTGTTACTCTTCGAACAGATGTGGGTAATGTTGTCTCATCTCTTCTTCAGTCTCCTACGTAGACTCAGATCCCTTCCTGTGCTTCCACTGTACACGCACAAGAGGAACCACTTTGTTTCTTAGCCGTTTCTCTTTTCTATCGATGATCGCCACTGGTTGCTCCACGTAGTTGAGCCGTTCGTCTACTTCAATATCCTCCAGCGGTACAATCATATCTTCGTCGGCCAAGCATTTCCTCAGATGAGATACGTGGAAGGTCGGGTGAATTCCACTCAGCTCATCTGGCAGTTCCAACCTATAGGCCACCTCTCCCACACGGGCGATAATTCGGAAAGGGCCTATATACCGCGGGCTCAGTTTACCCCGCTTTCGGAACCTAATAATTCCTTTCCAAGGCGAGACTTTCAACATGACCCGATCACCGACCTTGAACTCTATCGGTCTTCACCTCTTGTCAGCATACGACCTTTGTCTGTCTTTCGCCGCCTTCATGAAAGCTTTGATCTTTTCTAACTTTTCAGTCGTTGCTTCAACCAGTTCCTTCTGCCCAATGTCTCCCCAACATACGGGCGTCCTACATTTCCTACCGTACAACATCTCGTAGGGCGGCATGCCAATGCTGGCATGATAACTGTTATTGTACGAGAATTCTGCTAACGGCAGGTGATCGTCCCAACTTCCTACAAAATCGATCACGCACGCTCGAAGCATGTCTTTGAGTGTTTGGATCGTCCTCTCAGACTGACCGTCTGTCTGGGGGGTGATATGCCGTGCTAATGTGTAGCCTCGTCCCCATTGCATCATGAAACCTCTTCCAAAACTTGGAGGTAAACCGGGTGTCACGGTCAGACACAATAGACACCGGTACGCCATGACGAGCTACAATTTCTTTGATAAATAGATCCGCCAATCTTTCAGATGAATACGTCTCGCGGATCGGTAGGAAGTGGGCACTCTTCGTCAATCGATCAACTATCACCCATATAGCATCATACCCTTTCGGGGTACGTGGTAGTTTCGTGATGAAATCCATGGTGATGTGCTCCCACTTCCACTCGGGTATATCCAACGGTTGGATTTTCCCGTACAGTTTCTGATGCTCTGCCTTGACTTGTGAACAAGTCATGCACTTACTCACATATTCCACCACATCACGCTTCATGCCCGGCCACCAATAGTCTTTCTTCATGTCTTGGTACATCTTGGTAGCGCCGGGGTGAATGGAATATCGAGTCTTATGGGCCTCATCCATGATCTTTCCACGTAGATCCCCGTACCGAGGAATCCACACTCGCCCAAATCGGGTCTTAACACCAAGAGTGTTCTCACCCAGTTCTGTAACTAGACCTCTCATCCTTTCAGAGTTAAGACGATCTTCCTTCAAAGCCTCGTCTTGGAACTCCTTAACCTGCTTCATCACGTCAGAGGTCATAATCAACTGATAAGCCTTCACCCGAATCGGCTCGGGCCTTTCCTTCCGGCTAAGGGCATCAGCCACCACATTGGCTTTGCCCGGGTGGTAATGGATCTCACAATCATAATCTTTTATCAGCTCCAACCACCGTCTCTGCCTCATGTTTAGATCCTTCGGCTCGAAGAAGTACTTCAAGCTCTTGTGATCCGTGAAGATGGTGCACTTCGTCCCGTATAGATAGTGCCGCCAAATCTTCAACGCGAAAACCACCGCAGCTAGTTCTAGGTCGTGCGTGGGATAATTGACTTCGTGGGTCTTCAGTTGTCGAGATGCGTAGGCTATGACCTTTCCGCGTTGCATCAATACGCAACCCAGCCCAGAATAAGATGCATCCGAATAGACCACCAAGTCTTCATTTCCCTCGGGCAATGTCAAGACAGGGGCTTGTGTCAGTCTCGTCTTCAATTCCTCAAAAGCGTCCTCCTGTTCTCGACCCCACACGAACTTTACATCCTTGCGAGTCAATTTTGTCAAAGGTGAGGCTATCTTGGAGAAGTCTTGAATAAATCTTCTATAGTAGCCCGCCAGCCCCAAGAAGCTGCGAATCTCGGTTGGCGTTTTCGGTGACTTCCATTGCATCACGGCCTCAACCTTTGCTGGGTCCACCATTATTCCTTCTGCATTCACTACGTGACCCAGAAATTGCACCTCGCGTAACCAAAAGGCGCACTTGGAGAACTTGGCGTACAATTTCTCCCTTCTCAACGTTTCCAACACTTCCCGAATATGCCCAGCGTGCTCTTCTTCACTTCTCGAATAAATCAGGATATCATCGATGAATACAATTACTGATTTATCCAACATTGGTCGGCACACTCGGTTCTTCAAATCCATAAAAGCAGCCGGCGCATTGGTCAACCCGAAAGACATGACAAGAAACTCGTAGTGACCTTAACGCGTACGAAAGGCTGTTTTAGGGATATCCTGCTCCTTCACCTTCAGTTGATGGTACCCCGATCGAAGATCTATCCTTGAAAACCAACTGGCACCCTGAAGTTGATCAAACAAGTCATCGATCCTTGATAAGGGGTATCTGTTCTTCACCGTCAGCTTATTCAGCTCGCGGTAGTCGATGCACATCCTCATACTACCATCCTTCTTCTTTACGAACAGAACCGGAGCACCCCAAGGTGAGATACTCGGTCGGATAAACCCCTTATCCAGCAGCTCCTGCAACTGTTCCATCAACTCTTTCATCTCCGTCGGAGCCAAGCGATACGGTGCTTTTGCGACAGGTTGGGCACCCGGTATCAGGTCGATCTGGAACTCGATCTCTCGGTCAGGTGGCAATCCCGATAAGTCTTCGGGAAACACGTCTGGAAAGTCACACACCACTGGCACATCGCATAGCTGTGGTGTTGGCGTCTCTACATTCTTCACATAACATAAGTAGGCGCTACATCCGCGCCTCATACACTTTCCCGCCACCGCCATCGAGATCACCTTCGGAATCGTCGTAACTCGATCGCCATATATTGTCACCGGACTTCCGTCGGTCGCCGTCAGTCTAATCATCTTCTTTCGGCACACGATATTCGCTTCGTAGGTTGCTAACCAGTCCATCCCTAACACTACATCAAATCCTTCTAGAGGCATCACGTGTAACTTGGCAGCAAACCTATGGCCCTCTAATTCTATGGCACAGCCTTCTATCACATCCGTAACCCTAGTGGATTTACCAATAGCGGTTTCTACGTCAAAGGACTCATCAAGGCATTTACTCCTAACAGGCAATTTAGCACAGAAGATAGTAGAAATAAAACTCCTACTTGCACCCGAATCAAATAACACAGAGGCTAAAATTTGGTCTATTAGGAACGTACCGGACACAACGTCAGGGTCCGTTCTAGCCTCCTCCTGCGTCATGGTGAACGCCCTAGCCTTTGCCCTCGGTGCTTCTCCTCCCGTCTTCTTCTCCCCTGAGCCCTCAGCCCTCGGCTTCTTACAATCTCTGCTCATATGACCACTTTCCCACAGTTAAAACACTTGCCCATTCGGCAATCCTTGGCCATATGCCCAGTCCTCCCACACTTGAAACAGATGTTGGATCCCCACTTACACTCCCCCGAGTGTTCTTTCCCACACTGTCCACACTTCCTCATCCCTGCTCCCTTCGCGACCACTCGGCGGTCGTCTACCCTTGCCTTCTTGTTACTTGTCGAGGTATCACCTCGACCAAACCTCTTTCCCTGCCAACTCTTCTCTCCACCTGCCTTCTTTCCACCCTCAGCCTTCACCAGTGCAGCTCGCTCATCGTACAACCTCCCCGCCAAATCCATCGCCGACCTGAAAGCACTTGGTCGAGCGGAAATCAAATGCCAACGTATTTCGGCTGGCAACCCCTGAATATACCGGTTGATCTTTCGAGACACCGGCGTCACCTGCTCTGGGACCAACCACGCCATATCGTTGAATTTGGCAGTGTATTGTTGGTGGGTCATTGTTCCTGCCTCCAACTGCAGAAACTCTCTCTCAACTCGGTCCATTTCCCGTCGAGGACTGAATTCCTCAATCACCAGCCTTTTCAACTCAGCCCACTTCATCTTCCCTATAGTCCTGCTACCCTCAGCCTGGACAATATTGTCCCACCAGCACAACGCCGTCCCCGTAAATGAATGGGTAGCAAACTTCACCTTTTTATCCTCCTGGCAGTCACTGATATCGAGGACCGCCTCCATTTCCCTCACCCATTGGTGAGCATCCGCAGCCGTACCCGAACCATCAAAAGTCGGGGGCTTGCACCTCATAAATTTCCCGTAGTCACAACCCCGGGCCGTCTCACGCTCGACCTCCTCCTCCTCCTCTTCTTCATCATCAGAAGGAACCGTTTCCGGCCCTTGTTGCTGTTGTCGCCTCCCTGAGGCTCGATTCCTCTCTCGCCTCTCATCTTCGCGTACAGCTTTTATCACCTCAGTCACTACAGACGGTAAGATCGTCTGCATGACTTGGTGCACCTCCTCGACCACTGCCTCTTTCATCGAGGCCCTCAAATCATCACTCTCATCCACTCCCCCCGAGGGAGTAGTATTAGGTTCTTCAGGAACCTTCTTCTCTTATCTAGGCCTTCCTCTTGTGGCTCGTGGTTCCGCACCACTTCCGCCACTGCCTCCACCAAGTGGGGCTTTAGATGATCTACCACCGACCATCTTCTATCTCACACTGAAAGGTTCAAATACCAACACGGTCATTCAAGGAAATAGCTCAGTTTATGTCAAGTACAGTAAGTTGCTAATTACAGTGGCCAGTTGTGATTAGTCACTTACTCTACTTTTCGCACCCCAAGCATTACCCTTACTGACTACATCAGTATCTAAATCTAACAGCACACATAAACCACATTACACGCGCACATAACTTTGATTATCATTAAGAAAATACCTGATGGCACGCAGCTACTCAGATGGCATTCATCCTCTTTCTGTCCCATTTCTCAGTTTAAGTTTTAGGTTTATTTTTTTGAAAATTTCACCCATTTTACTTAAACTTTTGCTCTGATACCAACTTGTAAGGCCCCGCTCCCGGGCGCCTTACGGTTGGTGGTTCATCGCACGTAAAACATACATAATGTATATAATCATAAAATAACGCAGCGGAATTAATAAAATATACATTCTCATTCATTCATAAAAGTCATTACATATTTGACATGATTACAAAATACAGCTTTCTCTACTTTGTCTCTCCTCATAGGGTCATACAGCGACCTCTAGAGAAGATATTAAGTTCAAAAATATAAAAATTATATTTTATACTAAAGAATATTCCTTAAGTAATTCCGTACATCGGAACCCTTAAGGAACACTCTTGACATTCACATGCAACATATTTCGTTGCATGTGCTACGCACACACATCCAATGCGTGGCGAACTTATCAAAATCTAAAGAAGATTTCTTAAGTAATCCCTTTTATGGGAATCCTCAAGAAATCTCGTAATGGCATGCAACGTGATGAGTTGCGCGCGTTATGGGCCCACAACGCATGACGTTGTAGCATAATCAAAAAGCGAATGCCATCCCAAAAGAGCTGAGTAGCCGCCTCGTGCCATCCCCAGCAACGCTACCTGCCAACTGGAAACACATAAAAAGTCAGTGTTGCTGAGTGAGTTCTAGTTTTATAATAAACATACTTTGTTCATATTAAAAACCGTTCATTCTTTACATGTGATCATACATCGTACATACATATAGATAATATCTTTATTATCCCGTTCGTTCATTCGTTCATTTATCCATTCGTTCATTCGTTCGTTCATCATACATCGTTATCTTTCACTTCTCGTTTAGGTCCTGTCAGGCTTTACCCACTTCATGGAACGCAGCCATGATTACTGTGGTCGAATGACAAGGACCCCGTTACATCTTTTCTTGCACATTGGATATATTTTGTATCACTACCTTCTGCTATACCCCAAACGTTATTAGCTACCGGGCCGAAGTCATTAAATGAACAGCAAAACGTATGCCACGGTACTAGAGGTAAGCGGTAGGGATACCATACATATGGTCAATCACTAAGAAGGACCCGTTAACCTTATCCAATGTTTGCAAGACATCTTTCGTTAGTTCGTTCGTCAATACATGTATTCATCGTCTTTTACTCATTCGTTCATTCATTAATACATGTTACATCTTTTCTTGCACATTGGATATCTTTTATACCACTACCATCTGCTATACCCCGAACGTTATTAGCTACCGGGCCGAAGTCATTAAATGAACAGCAAAACGTATGCCACGGTACTAGAGGTAAGCGGTAGGGATACCATACATATGGTCAATCACTAAGAAGGACCCGTTAAACTTATCCAATGTTTGCAAGACATCTTTCGTTCGTTCGTTCGTTAACGCATGTATTCATCATCTTTTAAATCAATCGTTCATTCATTAATACATGCATTCGTCATCGTTTTCCTCCTTCGTTATCTTTCACTTTACGTTACATAATACTTTGTTCGTTCATACGTAAAGCCATAGAAAGATATTCATACATTATGATAAGGAACACACACATCATACATACATCATCATCATCATCATACCTACATCGTCATCATCATCATACATACATCGTCATACCTAACATCCTACATGCATCATCATCATCATCATACATAACCTCGTACATACATAGCCTATATCATCAATCATCACTAGGCACTTACTATGCGTTATCCTGGTGCAGTAACACTAACTGTCCCTCCAAGACCGTGGGGACTCATACTAGGACCTTATATAACGTGTCGAGTCCACAACCATACCTTAGACGTATAACACAACATTATACCCAAATGGGTCATACATACATACGTCAGTAAACAAGTTTATATGTGTTCCAGCCCTAAAAATCGTTAGAAAACATGTAAATGAGGGGTCCTAGAACTCACCTGTGCTTGACAAGCAGCTTCTCAATCAAGTCTTAAAGTCGCGGGTCACACTACACTGCCTGCAGATAAGTTAACACTCAAAAGAGTTAATTTCTGCCTAATTTCGCTACTAAGTTCGCAGGTAGTTTCGCCCGTAAATTCGCCATTAGTTTCGCCAGGCGAATCAGCAGTTTCGCTGCTAGTTTCGCCGGGCAGCATTTCTGCCAGTTTCGCTGGACAGATTCGCTACCTCGAGCGCTCAACTTTCGTTGGAATTCCCTAGTTTCGCAATATCTAAGGTCAACTTGGGCATTGGCATAGTCATCAGCGAAACCATAGTTTCGCTCAGGCGAATATGTAATTTCGCTGCAGCGAAACTGTAACTTCGCTGTAAATCCTTCTAGTTTCGCTGGACGAACTCACAGTTTCGCTGGTCGAGACCTTAAATTCGCAAAACGAGCTGAAATTTACGAATCAGCTCGTTTCAGCCCAAAAATCCAATCCTTTCCACCCAAACCCTTGGATTATCATCCAGGAAGCTATATCTAAGCTCATTACACGTTTTCTTACTCTAAAACGTGCGTTTTGGGGTGATTTTGCCACTTTAAAACACAAAAACCCCAAACTCAGGTTTTTCACCAAATGTGGCAATTTAGATACGTTTCTTACCTTGATTCCGGTAGTTTAGGAGTCCACAAACACCAGCCTTCGATTCTTGACCACCCGAGCTTCAATCTGGCACTTTCTCTCTCTACACTTTCTCTCTCTAGAATGGGCGTTTGAGTGAAAATGAGAGTTGCTCAGCTGATATATCTATTTATATGCCAGGCGTTCCCGGGACCCCAAACTCGTTAAACTCGTGACCCGGAGGGTTAACTCGGTGTAATACCCGCAACCATTTTATTTTTATTAAATGGTTTTCATCCGAGCCCATCACTATTACTTGACTCGAGTTTAAAATTTTCCGGGTGTTACACGTTCCATTTGTTTTTAAGTAGGTTATTCTAGTTTCCCCCAATTCGACCGAAACCCTAGATTGATTTGATCCAAATTGAAGATCAATTCGAATCTGTTAATGTCTAGATTAATGGGGCTTTTGATCCCCATGTAAAACCGAATGTATAGGTAAGTTTAACTACCCGTATGATGATGTATTGAAGATGAACTCAATGAAGAACAGGTCGCGGTCTATGTCAAATCATAGGTTGAGAAATCGATGAATATAATCAAATTAACTCTTTGTGTAGTTGCAGAAGGTAGGCACGAATCAAAACCCTCGAACAATTTCAGGTGAAATCGATCAATTGATGTTGAACACCACGGTTGCAGGTTGCGATGAAGATGATGATCGACGGGGTGTTTTGTGTTGATTTTTGGTGCAATTGAAAGCTGAGATCGATTAGGTATTTATATAGGATCGTTTAGGTAGCTTTAATTTGTTTATTATCGTTGTTTGAGTGTTTTAATGAGCTGGATCGGATCCGAGACTAAAAGTGGGATTATAGCTATTAATTTGACTGATTCAACCTGTTTTTATGCTGGAATCCAATTAGAATTGGATCCAAGAAAGCTTTCGGTGAGGTTGTGGGGTTCAAAATCGAATAAATTGGCTGATTTGGTCGGGAATTTAGTGGTTTCGATGTGGGAGCTTTGGATCCGAATATCTCGATGATTAAACGTGTTTAATGGGTGCATTGGGTTCGAATCTTGTCCACGATTGCGTTGGAACCGGTTTTGTGGGTTAAAACTGCGTATTTTTGGGTAATTTGGATCGCCGGAGAACGGCCGGAAGGTGGCCGGAGGTGTCGCCGGAAAAACGAGAGGGGAGAGAGAAGGCAGTTGTGTTTTAAATATTTACACAACTGGTCCCTACGATTTATTTTTATCATTTTATGCTATAAACTTCTTTTTGAAGTTTGATAAATTACAAGACTGCCCCCTGGACTTTTATTATTATTATTATTATTATTATTATTATTATTATTATTATTATTATTATTATTATTATTATTATTATTATTATTATTATTATTGTTATTATTGTTATTATTATTATTATTATTATTATTTGTTATTATTATTATTATTATTATTATTATTATTATTATTATTATTATTATTATAAAAGGTTAACGCCGCGAAATACAAGATGTTACAAAATTTAATTACTATTTTATAAAAAAAATCATTGATTTAATCATCTAATTTTTAAAAACTGGCTTTGAGTTTGTATAATTGTAAGATAGAAATATTTTTCCTCGGCTAAAATATGCTTTTTTTTTCTCTATAATAATAAATAACTTACTTACTTATGATGTGGTAAAAATGTGGTAAAAAGAAGGAAGGAAGATCATTTACAACAAAAGTATCAATTCAGGATTTAATATCACAACCTTCTCATTTCTTACCATATTTACGAACTTATCAAACAATGGATAGTAAGTATTATTTTGAGCAAAATGTTATAATTGAATTAGTGGGTTTTTTAGTAATTGGTTTTCTACTAAGATGGTTAGGGTGTAGTTCCAGCTGGAAAACATATAGGTGGACCTAATTAAAATAACATAATCTAAAGCAATATCGTACATTTGTCGTTCAAAATTTTTTTTAAAAAAAATTAAACAATGCATATTAGATGTTCACATCATAATCTAAATCGATTCAATATCTCTAGAGATAATGTAAAAAAAATTACTCAAACTCATCAGAGGAACCTAAAACATTCGAGAGAGATATTCAGATATGGTACATGCCTGCCTTTAGTTTTAGAAAGTGATTCATGTACGTCATAGTGTAAGAAAATTAATGAAAAAAATTAGTATTTGTTCATTTATGGCTATTAGCATAGAAGATTTCCAAAAAAAAAAAAAAGTGAAGGGTGGATCAAATGTTCCCTTGTTGCTAAATTTTGACTTGTTGATAGATGAATGTATGAAAAGGATCATTAAGGCAACACAAAAGGAAAGAAAATATGCTTTGGGTTCTTTAAAAGAACAATTATTTTATGTTATAAAATAAGTTGAATAAATCATTATTTCAAAAAAGGTTTTTAAACTTTTATGTTAAAAATACTAATTTATCTTTTATCATGTTCATAGATAATTATTGCTATATAATTAGGTTAGGTGTTATTAAAATGTCTCCGCTAAAACTAATAGCTAAACATAAGTTTACAAATGGCTCGAGTGGGATATTACTGGATTTGTTTGATTTTGGTGGAGAATTATTTTTCGTTTCTTAAAAACTAATAATTCAACATAATCATTTCAAATTTAACTAAGAATCTTGATTTTAGTGGAGAATTATTTTTATTTGCTATAGTTAGATCCAGTGGGATATTACTAGAATGTTTTTTTCCCTACTATAGTTAGACATAGAATATAGTTACAACTAGTATTAAGCCTTTGTGTTGCTAGGAGGCGTAAAAACGTGCCAAATAATACCAATGTCATACTACTGTTAGCGACCATCAACACCGGAAGAGCTTGCATTAAAATATAAATAACATCAAAAGAAACGTAGACGTAAAAACGTTAAAGCATACACGCAAACGAAAAACATTAAATACAATAACTAAGTCGATCTAGGACCCCGCACGTTGCAAAGAAGCTGTTAAATGAAAAAAATAAGCATAACAACGTAGAACCATACGCACACATTACGGCGTATTAACTCTTAAAATTTAGACCGTATAAAAGATGAAAAGTGTAGAGTAAATTTGAAAGTGACAAAGTTATAGGGGTTAAATAGTAAAAAATATAAAAGTATTATGTTTAAAATAAAAAATCGAGTAAATTGCCATTTTCGTCCCTGTGGTTTGGTCAAAATTGTCACTTTAATCCAGTAGTTTGTTTTTTCGCATCTGGGTCCCTGTGGTTTACAAATCTTGTCATATTCATCCAGTCCGTTAACTCCATCCAAAATTTCCGTTAAATGAGGGGTATATTGGTCATTTTACATATATGTTTTATTTTTATTTTTTTAAACCCGATTTAATATATACTCTTTAAATACATTGCTATTTTAGTCCTTGTGGTTTGAGCGTATTTGCCAATTTAGTCCAAAAATAACCACCACACCACTACCCGTCACAAGAACCACCGAACCACCACCACCGTCCCATCACAAAGCCACCAACACCACACCAGAGTGCCCACCACTACCACGCACATTGGATCGTCGCTATCATGTAAACCCTAAAAATCGACAATCAATATTGGACTTGTAACATACTACTTCGAAAATGCATATCAAACCCTACTAATACCTCTACAATACTCGTTTTCAAGGGTTCCATATACGTTTTCGAAGGGGTTTATTATAAGTTCGAGATTAACGGTTTGTTTCTAAGGTCTACATGGTGGTGGTGATCTAGTGTGTGATGGCGGAGATCTAATGTGTGGTGGTGGAGATCTAATGTGTGGTGGTGGTGCCCGTCTGGTGTGGTGTTGGTGGTTTTATGATAGGATGTTGGTGATGATTTGGTGGTTCTGATGTAGTGGTGGTGGTTTTGCGGCGTGGTGGTGGTGTGGTGTGTAAATACGAGGTCCAACTCTAGATGGTTCCGGTCTTGTTGAACTTCGATTTACCGATTCTCTCTGAAGCTTCACACCTACGCACAATGAAAACAACACTAGTTAAGGCGTTCCAAGGGGGAAATATCCCTGAAACGACCCTCCGGCGTGAGAGTAAGTATTGGTTGAATGGAAATATGTGATAGGGATAATTAAGGGGGAGCTTTTGTGTGTATTCTTTTGTGAGGATCTCGATCCTCCTTACCTGGTATTTATAGTATTTTTCTGCTGCAATCGTGTGCTGATTTACAGGGATTATTCCCCGACAAATCCATTACCTTTTATATTCTCCGACCGTTACTGAATTATCAGTTATGATTGGGGTGATCCCGATGTAATTAAATGTGGGACACATGTCCTGCTGGCTTACCCGTTCCGCCCACATGGGCCGGGCTTTCGGGTTCGGGTACCCGGTTTTGTGTGGGTTATTTGTACCCTACATGTACATGGTGGTTCCATCACGGGTGGTGGTGATATGGTGTTTTATGCCAAGGTGGTGGTATTTTTGGACTGAATTGGCAAACATGTCCAAACCACAGGGACTAAAATAACAATTTATTTAAAGGGGATATATTAAATGGGGTTTAAAAAATAGAAAAATAAAACATATATGTAAAATGACCAATATACCCTTCATTTAACGGAGAATGTTGGATGAAGTTAACGAACTGGATGAATATGACAAGATTTGTAAACCACAGGGACCCAGATGCGAAAAAATAAACTATTGGATGAAAGTGACAATTTTAACCAAACCACATGGACGAAAATAGCAATTTACTCTAAAAAATCAAAAGAAAGAAAAAAAGACATGTACAACCTTCAATGCTTAGGCAGTTTTAGGTTGATAACTAATAATAATTAAATTTATAGAAGCTTTAATCTCACAAAAATCATATTATCATTAATTAGTTGGAGGAGGGGACAAAGGTGGGTCATGTTTGAAGTTGTGGTGAAGACTTTGAAACTAGTTTCGACTGTTGATGGGACATAAAACTAAGTGAAATAAAAAAATATATTATATTAATCTAATATAATAATATTAATAAAATGAAAAATGTAAAGTGTATGATGTTAGAGGTGTAGTTAGTAAGATTCGGGTAGATTTGGGAAGCTTATTAAAATCCCTTTACGTCTCAACGTCAATTACGCAACCTAAAACTTATCTTTCATGTTTTATGGTGGGTCCAACACCACCTGAACTAAATCAATCTTAATAAATACTATGTATTTCACTATTTCCTCCACCTTTACATACTTGTTATACCTACACACATGCATACATGTTAACTTATATGGATAATTGTCACAAGAAAGATACCATGATTGTAAAATGTTTTCTTTTCAGAAAATATTAAGGATAAAGGGCGTACCTGGTGCTGCAAAGAGCTCCCGTGTTTTCGCAGGGTCCAGGGAGGGTCCGTCCCATTATAAAATATTAAGGATATATAATTAATATGAATATATTAAAAGCCGTAGAACATTATCTATGAGTCGTCCTACGATTCTCTGTGTTCTTAACTTATTTTCATTCTTAATCAAAAGCACTCCAATGTATACAATTATATAATTAGTGAAATATCTTGTTCTTAAGTTATAAATTTCTTTTAATAAATCAACTTTATATTGGTTACATGAGTCACCAACAAAAGTAGCAATGATGAATGTGGAGCAGATTAGCACACATACTTGTACTAGAAAGAAGTTATATGGTCTCAACAACTTTACAAATGTAGTAACATGGTGAAACCTAAAACTTGTACATTTGATAGTTCAACAACCCTACAACAATCACATGCATCACATTCTTTAACCCTTTCTTTCACTCTTCAAATTTGGATACTAACATCATACAACTTTTCTTTTACTCAGTTTCGTATTAATATAATGAACTAATTAACTATTTATTTTAGAATAAAAAAAAACTCATGTCATCTTAATAATACCATAAATATATCTGAATTTTATAAAAAGGGTGGGAAACAATCCAAGTCTTTAATTAGACTAATTTATTGGTTGAAATTAAGAGATGTGCGTGTTGCATCTAATTAGAAGTTATATAATGGTCGCGAGAGGTAAATAATGTAATACAATTCTTTTGTTAGACTTTTTTCATTAAATATTAGTTTCACTGATTCTTTGAAATTCAAATAACTATATGCTTCATTATTAAAAACAATTCTATCACAAAATCAAATAAAATTTTTTAAATTGTATATAATATTGCTATTTTTTATTATCTAAATTGATATTATTATAAAAAAGCATATAACATGTTATGATATAACAACACTATTATACACTTTACAAAATGTTTATTTATTTTAAACAATACGGGTATGTGGCTGTTGAATTTACATGGTGTTACCATACGACTAGCTTTAAAATAGTATTTTAACTAACAAAACAAATATCATTTTATTAAACAATTACAAATACTCTCTTCCATAAAAATCACTCATGAACATATGTCATCTCCTAGTTGCTAATACTTATTCCATGAATAATAACATTTTTTATACAAAAACCATGCTCTACAAGATGTATCAAGTGAATTCTCAGGTAGACAAGTGCATCTAATGTGGGACCATGTTGTGTTTTACACTCACTTTTTCTTCACTTCTTGGTATGTCTCCAACCATCTCTCTCTCTTTTTATCACTATAAATACCATCATCCATGCAACATCTCTCTTGGTACACACATATTCTCATGTTCTTTCTCTCTTTTTAAGTCTTTATACATCAAAACTCTTCTCTAACCAATATATTTTTATATTGACGCACTGTCTCGTAAGTTTTTTATATATTTGTGGTTCTTAATAATAAAAAACGTACATGTACAATATGGCGGATACCACAAACAACACGACTCCCAGGCTAAAGATCTTCGGCTTCAACGTCTCCGAAGACGAGGAAATCGAATCCACCAAAACACCGTCGGGGTCCCCCGACGGCCGAAAGTACGAGTGCCAATATTGCTGCCGTGAGTTCGCCAATTCACAAGCTTTAGGTGGCCATCAAAACGCCCATAAGAAAGAACGACAACAGTTGAAACGAGCACAAATGCAAGCTACTCGAAACGCCGCCGTTTCCTACATCAGAAACCCTATGATCTCCGCCTTTGCTCCGCCGCAGCACCTCCTTACTCCCACCGGTCCGGTGGTGGTTCCGTCCTCCGCCGTCGCCTCGCCGTCGTGGGTCTACGTCCCACGCGCCGCTCCGGCGTTCCACGTGTCGCCGGCAGGCGGAAGAACACCCGAGCCGTTACTGTCGCCGTTACAGTTACCGTTATCTTACGGCGGTGGTGTAACGGAGTCGTCGGTGATGAATGTTGGGCCTCAGCCCAGTAACCGATTACATCGTGAAGATGGGCCTTTGTTGAATAGGTTCTCTAAGGGGGATGGTGGGCCTAGCTTTGATGATACATTTGGGCTTGATTTGCATTTGAGCCTTTAGCTTTGTCGCGTCTTGAGCCGACCCGCTTGACTCGGGTGCCCCGGGTCGGCTCAAGATTTGTCAGTTTAAGATTTTTAGTGTATTATCATTTGGAAAGACTATAGCTATTAGGCTTCGTTGTAAACTCGGCTGAGAGAAGCCGATGGTGAGTTTTCACCACCTCGGATTTTGTAAATTCTGATTAATTTGTTAATTTTCTTGAAATTAATTATTTTGGTTGAATATTAGATTCATAATCATGGATGAAAAATAGTAAAATATAAAAGAATACCAACATATAAAAAATTTGGATCTCTCTTTTTGTTTAAAACTTGCTTAAATTTATTGATTTTTTTAGTATATTTCAAAGGTCATCTACGTTATAGATGAATATTTAATTTGATGAATAAAATAATCATAGTAATAAAAGTATAATCAAACACATGATGTGATTTTTATATGAGTTTCTATATTGGCTGATAAACCTAACACAATTTGTGTACTTGTTAAACATTATTTCTTTTGTTGTCTAACCTACTTTTGATGTGAAGTTTTGGTGAAGTGGAATATGATCTAAGAAAGATTATCCAAGTCAAATGTGGATCCAACAAAGATGTAACCTAAAGAGTGACGTAATAATATGGTTTTTAAATTAATAAATTAAAACATACAAAAATATGTAAATGAAGTATAACATATTTGTTATAATGGCAATAATAGCAGACATATGTGTATGGCAATAATGTCAGACATATGTGTATATATATGATTGCTCATCTTCTCATTTCAATCATCAAAAACATAACGAAGATTTCTTCTTCTCATTTCATCTATCAAAACACATACTCTCAATTATTATTCTCATCTTCTTCATCAACTCAATTATTATTATAACACGTTATCAGCACGAGGTGCTCAACCAAGAAGATCAATAAAGAAGAAGTTGTCATAACAATCAATGTAAGTTTTTCATAAATATATATAAATTGAATATATAAATACTATGATGATAAATAAGTGCAGGGTATCCCTTACTATGGAGAAATTATAATTTTTGGGACTACTAATAAATATAACAGTTGGGACTACTAACATGTCTAACATTTATTTATGCTCCTAATCTAACATTTATTTACGCTTCTAACTTTTATTATTCTGTCAACTAACGTTTATTTATTTATGCTCCTAACTTTTATTATTCTGTTAACTAACATTTATTTACGCTTCTAACTTTTATTATTCTGTCAACTAACGTTAATTTATTTATGCTCCTAACTTTTATTATTCTGTTAACTAACATTTATTTACGCTTCTAACTTTTATTATTCTGTCAACTAACGTTTATTTATTTATGCTCCTAACTTTTATTATTCTGTTAACTAACATTTATTTATGCTTCTAACTTTTACTTTTATGTCATCTAACATATATCTAATCTAACGAGTACTAACATTTATTAAAAGGTTTATTTATAATGCTAAATTAATTCTAATATATATTTTATTGTTTAGAAAAATGTCGAATCTATCAAAACTTGAATTTATGGCCCTCGATATTTCCGGGGAAAATTATATGTCTTGGTCAGCAAATATCAAGACACCTAAAATCACTTGGTGTATTAGAAGCAATAAATGATAACAATCAATGTTCGGAAGAAGAAAGGGTAAAGCAGATGTGTTTATCCATAAACACATTGATGAATTATTGCAGCATAAATACTTTAATTATGATGATCCATGTGGGTTATGGAAGGATCTAAAAAATAGATTTGATAATCAAAAGGAAGTTTTACTTCCTACTGCCAAATATGAATAGAACAATTTGAGGTTCCAAGATTTTAAAAAAGTAAATGATTATACATCCGCTTTATATAGAATATGCTCAAAACTAGAATTTTTGGGCATCTTGTTACCAAGGAGGAAAAGTTGGAGAAAACTTATTCCACTTTTCATGCTTCAAATATTAATTTGGCTCAACAATATCGTTTGTTGAAGTTTTATAAATACTCCGATCTCAATGCATATCTCCTCGTAGCAGAAAAGCATAATGAGTTGCTTATGAAAAACCATGAAACTCGTCCCACAGGATCGCTAGCAATACCAGAAGCAAATGTTGCTAATAATTTTAAAAAATGGGAACAAGGCCAAGTTCGTGGTCGAGGCCGTGGCCGCGGCCGTGGTCGTGGTTATTATAATAAAAACCATTTTAGTGGTCATAACAACTTGTTCAAGTCGACCAACAATTATTATAGAGGCCGTGGACGAGGTCGTGGTCGTGGCCGTGGACGAAACGCACCACAAAGTAACAAGTTTAACCAGCAAAATAAGTTCACAAATGAAGTTGGAACATCTCAAACTAATGATAGTTCGTGTTATAGATGTGGAAGTAATAACCACTGGGCGAAACTTTGTCGCACACCTTCAGATCTATGTCAATTATATCAAGCATCTCTAAAAGAGAAAGAAGTGAACCATGTAGATAAAATTGATGATGTCAACACGGAACTACACCACTCGGATTTTTTCAATGATGGAGAAATTTAAATGCTTTTGAATAATAATAATTTCTTTTATAATTATGTTTAATTATGTTTGTAATATATTTCTTTCTTTTCATGTAATATATTTTGTTTAAAATATAATATTATATGTGCTTATTATTATTATTTTCTTATAATTGAAGATTAAAATGAATTCCAATGAGCACAAGACCGAACAAGTAATGGAGATTTATGTATAGCAGATAGTGGTGCTACACATACTATTCTTAAATATCGAAAATATTTTTATGAATTGAAACCGACAAAGGGAAATATTGATACAATATCAGGTCCACGGACGTGATTGAAGGTGTGGGAAAAGCAAATTTAGAATTACCTAACGGTACAAAGATTTTAATAGAGAATGTTCTATTTTCCCCAAAATCAACAAGAAACTTATTAAGTTTCAAAAATATATATCAAAATGGATATGATACCCAGTCAAGAACTGTTGGTAACAAGAAATATCTATATATTGTGAAGGAAAATCACATATTAGAAAAATTGCCAATGCTTCATTCCGGATTGCATTATACATATATAAATGTGCCTCAAGCACATATGACAGTAAGAGAGAAATATTATGATCCTGGTATGTTAAACATATGGCATGACAGATTAGGCCATCCCGGATCTACAATGATGAAAAGAATCATTGAAAATACACATGGACATCCATTAAAAAATCAAAGGATTCCCCAAGCAAATAAAATGCAACTGTGTACATCATGTTCTCTTGGAAAATTAATTACAAGGTCTTCGCCACTAAAAATCGAAAAGGAAACACCAATATTCCTTGAAAGAATTCAAGGTGATATATGTGGACCAATTCATCCACCGTGTGGACCGTTTAGATATTTTATGGTCCTAATAGACGCATCCAGCAGATGGTCTCATGTATGTTTATTATCAACTCGTAATGTAGCCTTTGCAAAATTTTTGGCTCAAATTATTAAATTACGAGCACATTTTTCTGATTATACAATTAAAAGAGTGAGGCTTGATGATGCGGGAGAATTCACATCACATGCTTTTAATGATTATTGCATGTCTGTTGGAATTGTTGTGGAACACCCAGTTGCCCATATACATACACAAAACGGTTTAGCGGAATCATTAATTAAACGTCTCCAGCTAATAGCTAGACCATTAATAATGAGAACAAAACTCCCTGTGTCTATTTGGGGTCATGCAATTTTACATGCTGGATCATTAATTCGTATAAGGCCAAGTGCAAATCACAAGTACTCCCCCATACAACTTGTCTCTGGTCAAGAGCCAAATATTTCCCATCTTAGAGTTTTTGGTTGTGCAGTATATGTTCCTATTGCACCACCACAACGCACCAAAATGGGACCTCAAAGAAGGTTGGGAATATATGTTGGATATGAAAACGCTTCTATCATAAGATATCTAGAACCTTTAACAGGTGATGTTTTTACAGCACGTTTTGCTGATTGTCATTTTGATGAGACAGTTTTCCCTACATTAGGGGGAGAAAATAAAAGTAAAGAAACTGATGTTTCATGGTGTGTACCTTCATTGTTATATCTAGATCCTAGAACAAAACAATGTGAAATAAAGGTTCAAAAGATAGTACATCTACAAGAAATTGTAAATCAATTGCCTAATGCATTTACTGATACAAAAAGAGTAACAAAATCTTATATACCAGCTGTAAATGCTCCAGCTCGAGTTGAGATTCCCGACAAACAAAAGGATAATATGGCGAATGAATCACAGAAACGGTTGAAACGTGGTAGATCAGTCGGTTCAAAGGATAAACATCCTCGAAAAAGAAAATGTACTGAAAATGAAATTGACCATAAAGAAAATGATTTAAATATTGAAATATTCCCTCAGGAAAAGGTAAATGATACTACTTTCCCTCAGAGGGAAGTAAACGACCAAGAATTATCAATCAATTATGGTCATACACATATAGTATGGAACCGAGATGAAATAGAAAATGATTATATATTTTTTTATTCTGTGGCCAGTGAGATTATGAATGAAGATGATGATTCTGAGCCAATATCTGTAGATAATTGTCGTAATAGACATGATTGGGATAAATGGAAAGACGCTATGCAAACTGAATTAAATTCACTTAACAAACGAAAGGTTTTTCGGCCTATTATACTTACACCTAAGGAAGTAAAGCCTGTAGGATATAAATAGGTTTTCGTAAGAAAAAGAAATGAGAAAAATGAAGTTACAAGGTATAAAGCCAGACTTGTAGCCCAAGGTTTTTCTCAAAGGCCGGAAATTGACTATGAGGAAACATATTCCCCAGTTATGGATGCAATCACTTTCAGATATTTAATCAGTTTAGCAGTTTCTAAAAAATTAGAAATGCGTCTTATGGATGTAGTTATGGCTTATTTATATGGATCACTTGATAATGATATTTATATGAAAATCCCAGAAGGGTTTAAAATCCCAGATACATTAAAATCGAAGTCTAAAGAAATGTATTCAATCAAACTGCAACGATCATTATATGGATTGAAACAATCTGGGAGAATGTGGTATAATCGTTTGAGTGATTATTTGATAGGTAAAGGCTACACAAATAATCTTATATGTCCATGCGTCTTTATCAAAAGGACAACATCAGGATATGTGATAATAGCAGTATATGTTGATGATTTGAACATAATCGGTACGCATAAGGAAATTCATGAAGCAGTTATTCTTTTAAAGAAAGAATTTGAAATGAAAGATCTTGGAAAAACCAGATATTGTCTTGGTTTACAGATTGAACATATGAACAACGGTATACTTATACATCAATCAAATTATACTGAAAGACTATTGAAACGTTTCAATATGGACAAGGCAAATTCATTAAGCTCACCAATGGTTGGTAGATCGCTTAACATTGAAAAAGGTCCATTTCGTCCTTGTGAAGAGAATGAAGAAGTACTTGGTCCAGAAGTACCATACCTCAGTGCAATTGGAGCTCTTATGTATCTTACTAACTATACAAGACCTGGCATTTCTTTTGCAGTTAATTTGCTAGCAAGATTTAGTTCATCCCCTACCAAAAGACACTGGAATGGGATTAAATATATTTTTTGATACCTTCGAGGAACAGTTGATTTAGGCTTATTTTATTCTAACGAATCAAAAGAAAGTTTAGTTGGTTATGTAGATGCAGGTTATTTATCCGATCCTCACAAAGCAAGATCTCAAACCAGATATGTATTTATGAACGGAGGAACTGCAATCTCATGGCGTTCTAAAAAACAAACACTTGTTGCAACATCCTCAAATCATACTGAAGTTATTGCACTACATGAAGCCTCTAGAGAATGTGTGTGGTTGAGATCCATGACACAACATATATTGACTTCTTGTGGACTAGAGAAAGATAACAATCCAACTCTAATCTATGAAGACAAAGCAGCTTGTGTCTCACAGATGAAAGAAGCGCATATCAAAAGTGACAGAACAAAACATATACCCCCAAGATTTTTCTCATATACTCAAGAACTTATTAAAGATAGTCAGGTTGAAATGAGATATGTTCAGTCTACCAATAATTCTGCAGATCTTTTCACAAAGGTGCTTCCTACAACAATCTTCAGAAAGCACATTTATAATATCAGGATGCGTCATGTACACAAATGATAATTTGAGGGGGAGCTATATACTGTACTCTTTTTCCCTTAGCTATGGTTTTTATCCCAATGGGTTTTTCCTAGCAAGGTTTTTAATGAGGCAGTATATCCACTCATATTACATTAGAGAAATGTTTAGACCATATGGGGGAGTGTTATAATGGCAATAATGGCAGACATATGTGTATGGCAATAATGGCAGACATATGTGTATATATATGATTGCTCATCTTCTCATTTCAATCATCAAAAACATAACGAAGATTTCTTCTTCTCATTTCATCTATCAAAACACATACTCTCAATTATTATTCTCATCTTCTTCATCAACTCAATTATTATTATAACAATATTCAAAATGTTACATGTAATAATAAATTTTTAACTTCTTTTTTTAGTAGTATGATAGTCACATAAGGAGAGCTGTTCAAATTGCTTTACACTTGAAACTTACTCGAAGCTCGATCGAAAATACTTGGATATAAAGATTCAATTTTGACTTGGAAATAAACGAGGCGAGAGGTTTGATTTGGTTTTGTTTTTTGATTCAACTTATGAATGTTAGTTATGAACATTAGTAGTTTAGTTTAACTAATAATAAGATTTTATTTAACACCAATAGTTTAGTTATGAAAAATCTCAATCAATTTAGTTAAGTTGATTTATGTATTCTTTGATAGAATGTCATATTGAACTTAACTTCTTTATTCGAGTTGAGACTTGCAGCAAACGGGTGGACATGAGTTTAACCGTAATTTTTCTGAAACGAGAATTTCAATATTTAAGTTTGACAGAGAACTTAATTGGCGTTTTAAATTTGTATTTTTTAATCTTATTTTGTACTAGTTTTTGTTAAATTACTGAACTTATTTTGTATGTTTCAAATTCGTGTTATATGTATTTTTGTACTAAATATGTAGTTTGAAACCCAGCGAAACCGAGCAAAATCGAGTGTTCAGTTATAAACCAAACCGAGTTCTAGATTTAACATCTTGCTCGAATTTGTAAATCCAAACCGCACCGAGCCGCTCACTTGGTAAACCGACCGAGTTCAAGCAAACTTTCGTTTGGTTTGGTTCGGCTTGACTCGTGTAGAGTCCTACCCATAAGCTATTACATCATCATTTTAAGGTTATATATCTTATATATTTTTAATTGAATATTACTGAAAACACAAACACACAACCCCTTAAGCTTCATAACAAAATTGTCTGGTCTTCCACTCAAGGGCGAAGGATAATAGAGGTCGAGGGAGCACCGCCCCCCTCACCCATCTTTTTTTTTTTCCTTTGTTAGTAGCGTTAATTGTTGATATGCTTTTTTGGCCCGGTAATGTAAAATTTTGACCCGGTAATGTAAAATTTTGGCCTGGTAATGTAATTTTTTTTATATATACGGAGCTTGCCCCTTAAAAAAAATAATTTCGCCGCTCACCCTTCTAAGGGTGTGTTCAACCTCCGCTTCCACTATTACTTCTAGTAACATCCCCAAACTCCCAAAAAATCACACATCATGTTACCGGTAACATTCCAAGTTTATAACGTTTTATGGCGAAACAAAAAAATGAACTCGATGAGGATAATCGAGACTTGAAACATTCAGGACGGTTATTCGGGTATAGGATTAGTTTTACAAAATTTTGTTGATGTGTAACCTAATGATAGCTGATCCAATTATCCAAAACCATATACCCTCACCATACACACAAAAAACTTAAACTTCTATTTTTTACTGTTCCCTTGATTTCTGGTGAGTGATGTTTGATTTTTAGTAGCTTGAAAGTTGATTTTCCTTAAGAAAAATGCATTTGTTAAATTTTGTTTATATTTTATGTGCTATGAATTCATCATTTAACACTTGTATCATCATAAAATATAACAATTTTATATCATCAAGAAATTACCCAGTATCCCTACACGTATTTAGCTAAGTACAGAAGTAGAATTACCAATACCAGTCCTCAATTTAATATTTTTAGTTTTCAACTTTTTCTCTGATATGATAGTCACATTAATACCAGTCATATTTTTAGTATTTAGCTAA
Organism: Flaveria linearis; assembly: GCA_024085815.1. Taxonomy (NCBI): domain Eukaryota; kingdom Viridiplantae; phylum Streptophyta; class Magnoliopsida; order Asterales; family Asteraceae; genus Flaveria; species Flaveria linearis. The sequence continues at coordinate 4,616,935 of CM044009.1, read as the reverse complement.
GGTATCAAAACATCATATTGATGAAACGTTATATTCGTTGCGTATTTTAAGTAAAGTATTACTAAAAACACACATTGCGTATTTCAAGTTAAATATTAATAAAACACTAAAACCCTCGAATTAAAAAATTAATAAAACAAAAAACTTTGTGAAAGAGGGTCTGAATTACATCAAGGGCATATGATGATCAAATCCACTCGTGTGTATATTAAATACATTACAAAAGGTCAAGTACTCATATCTCATACCACAGGGATTATACTTCATAAGTTAGATGTTACAAAAGAGCAAAATTATCAAGATTTTGTAACATCTGCTGACCTGGACAATCCCGGCTGTTGGCCATCTGATGTGGCAGGTGGTTGACTGTCTGATGACTTGGCAGGTTGTTCAACGGGAACACATGGCCGCCAAATGGTTTCGCTGCCAACATCCATCAAAGCAATCCCTTTTGAGGTCAAATCACTCCGAATTTGATCACCTAATTTGAAGTCTTTGTTCTTTCTAGCTGATGCTCGGTCTTCTATACGTTGCTGTATATTTTCTTCAGTTAAGTCTGCTCTTTTTAGTGCTTTCTTTTTTAGTTGATTCAAAACCTGTAAAATAGAGTAAACACCAAGCCTTCAAATTTATATATTTACATACGTATATAGTGGCGCGTAAGTACAAAATCAATTTTAAATAAAAAAATTACAACTGCGTGCGCATTTGTATTTATAAAAGTCAAATATATCAAGAGAGATATGTTATGCAATTCTTTGCTTTAATTTGGGGTTATAATTAACATATCCTTATATATATAATGACGTGTTCAATACAAACTAGTTTTAAGTACCAAACCATGAGAAAACCATAAACGCTTGCACATTGTATTGGCTAAAGATATAGTGGTAGAGCGATATGTGTGGTTGAATGGTAACATAACTGCTGTAAGCATCACAGTTAAAACAATCAATACATGCGTTTATGCTGTTCTCATCATTGTCTACAAACATGGTTTGGTATCCAGTATTGAACAACTCTCCATTCACACACCACACACACGTGTATTTATATACCATTAAAAAGGTAAGTTAATGCAGCTAACCTCAGTATAAGTTAAACTAGAAAGCAGTCCTAACACATCCAAAACGTCTCTCACTTCTTTCTCCAACTCGATAAGAGACTCAATGTTCGATAACTTCTGCGGTTTCTGAAGCTTCTTCTGCAAATGAGTAAAAATAATTTAAAATTTGAAACATGTCAGCAGCAGGGAAGTGTACAAAAGGTAATTTCAATCAAGTTTTATGAACAGTTGGTTTGGATTAGTTTCCCTCTAAAGATTAGGTAAGTTAAAATAAATAAATAAAAGAAGCTTAAAAAAAGACGCCAAACAGGTCAGAACTCTAAAGTCACTTACTATCAGTTTATTGAAGAAACTAAATCAGTATTGAAATAATATAAACTTTAGCAATCATATTTGACACAGTAGTTATTTACAAAAATAACTTAAGGTCAACCCTACCCAATTCAACATGCACCAAGACCTACCCGTTACCCCCGCCCATTTGCCACCTTAACGAAAGTGAGATTTTGGGCCAATTCAACATTCTGACCTTGAGCATGCTCAAGATCTTGTTCATCAATCTTAAAGCATCTTGAAGAGCAGCATTCAAATAGTTGGTGTGTGTAAATCATCAGACAACTTTTCTTCAATATGACTTCTTAAACTATTGATACATTTCTTAGCATCGTCAGTAATAGGATATTTCTTCGCACTAGTTTTGATTTCTTCTTGAAACTGTGAGATAGCATTGCCACAATCTTCCAAGGTCTACCAACCAAAAACATGTCAACAAACAGAATATCTAGATAATAATAAAAAATAATATATCAATTATGTGTACCTGATAGATGTAATAAACAGCCTCTGAAGAAATCTCAATTTGAGCAATTGAGTAATTAACCGGTGATCGATAATGTGTGCCCATTAAAAAGTGCCTCAAGGCCAGCGGGTGATATAGTTTTGTGACCTCACGAATAGTGAAAAAATTTCCAACTGATTTTGACATTTTTTCATCATTTGCGGTTACAAAACCGTTATGCATCCAGTAGCTTATATTGCTGTTTGGGCAGGCTGCACAACTTTGGGCCATTTCATTTTCATGATGCGGAAATATCAAATCCATCCCACCACCATGAATATCGAATTTTTCAGTTAAATAAGTTACACTCATTGCACTGCACTCAATGTGCCATCCTGGCCTTCCAGGGCCCCATGGGCTGTCCCAACTTATCTCGCCTGGTTTGGCAGCCTGAAAAAGATGAGTATATATGTAAAACCCAAACAAGTCAAATCATAAAAGAGTCAAACACAACCAGGTAAAACAGTTAGATTATTATTTTAACAGTAAATCACAATTCACGCTTTAATTCATATAAATATTCAACAAAAAGACTGTTTTGCAGGTCAACTAAACACACCTAACCCACCTGTTTTCGACCTTTGTATATCAAGAAAGTATAAAAGGAAGCGCACCTTCCACAAGGCAAAATCAGCAGGATTTTTCTTTCTTGAATCAACAGCAATCCGTTCACCAGCTCTATTGTCTTCAAGCTTTCTTCCTGACAACCGCCCATAATTGGGAAAATTATCAACAGAAAAATAGACATCACCATCAATAGCATACGCACAATCGTTGTCAATAATCTGCACAAAAAAACAAAAACACGGTGAAAATGTCGTATAATCCAAGAAAAAATATAAAAAATGGTACCTTTGTATCATAGCTCTTATCTGATCCATATGATCTGAAACACGAGGTTGTTCACTAGGTGGCAGGCACTGGAGATCAGTCATGTCAGTCAGATATTCCTGGCAAAACCGACTGCTTAAAGCTAACGGGTCCTCCCCAAGCTCATTGGCTCTTTTAATAATCTGCATATGAAAAAGATAAAATTATATAGAATATACATCATAATAGAAGTGAAGAAAGTCTACCTAAAATACATAGCATGTTCATAGTACTTGGTTACTACAATATTCTTTCTTCGTGTGACGTGTGGTTGATATTATAGTATAATCAGTACCAAGAAACAATATATTCATTTCCTAACTTCATAAAAGAGTTACAAAAGTGCACCAACTTCTGAGAATTTGTTTGTGTCCTTAATATAAAGGAAGTTGTCAAATATCCTTTTGACTGTTCTAGAAATCTGAAAAATACTTGATGTCATAAATTTGATATCTTTTTGAAGTTCATAATGAATATTGCTCATATCAAACTCAATATATGGATGTGTAAATATACAAATGCAGACATATATGAATAACACTTTATCAGAACCCACTCAATATGATCTGCATATAGCTGCATATAGGTCCATGCCAGGCAGTAACCGAGAGTGTGATAAACTGAGCCGCAATAGAAAACAAAAGAGAAGGATGACATGATATGATAATGTGATAGAACTCGAGAATTCTGATAGAACAAAAAGATAAATAGATAGATAGTCGGCCCAATTCGAGAAGGGCAATTCTCCGATTACATGTCACAAATAATCTAAATAACCAAGACAAAAACCCATAGCTAGAACACAAGACTTAAATAAACCTAAATAGCATAAGTAACTGCTGCAGTTACCCCTAAACATTAGCTGCTCAATTACTCACTAGCCCTCCTAGCAGCTAACCGTCTTGAATGGGTCAAAATTGGACTTAAATGCCTGCTGGACAGACCAAATTAGGTTGAACTGAGTCCTGAACCATTAGAATCGCATCAATACTGCCAGCCGGAAGAAATGACTTGTCCTCATGTCGGAAAGAAGGGAATTGTTGTGCCAAGCAATAAGCCATTAAATTGTAGGCTGACCCGCATCATAGACCCATTGATGAACCAAAATATTGTGATTGAAGGTTGATTTCCCTACGCCTCAAATTTGCATGTACAATTTCATTCCCGGACAGCAACACCATAATAACTTCATAAGTGGTGGCTTGTTCCTTCACCTTTATAGATTGGTCTGTGAACTTTATTGGCATACTCAGACGACTAGAATTGACATTCTGATCATTATATCTAAACCACTCCAGCTTGTCCTTGCATAAGACTTCATATTCGTTTTTAATTCTTTGATTATCTCCTGCATGCTTCTCATCCGATACTTCAACATCACAGCTTTCCATAACTCTTACGACTCCGGACATGGGAATGTCACAGATACAGTCCTCCTTGATCAGATCTGTCACTGGACAGTTCTCCTTGATCAGATCTGTCACTAGACAGTCCTCCTTGACCAGATCTGTCTCTAGACTTTGAGGTTCACCCTTAGGTTCCTTGTCATCCATGAAATCATCATCAAGGCATGGGTGACATTCAAATCACCACTCTGACTGTTGCACCAGAAGTGGTTTCCATACATCAAAATCTTGAGTTCTGCAACATCATTCTTCAAAGATAAAAGAGAGTCTAATCGAGCAGCAATGGCTGCCAATTGGGCAGCAACAGAACCAAGGTTAGAACCGCTGCCCTCGAGTGGACTATTCCGGGTAAAAGGTGCCATCGTTTCCTGGCAATGGAACCAAATAATAGAACTCGAGAATTCTGATAGAACAAAAAGATAAATAGATAGATAGTCGGCCCGATTCGAGAAGGGCAGTTCTGCGATTACATGTCACAAATAATCTAAATAACCAAGACAAAAACCTATAGCTAGAACACAAGACTTAAATAAACCTAAATAGCATAAGTAACTGCTGCAATTACGCCTAAACATTAGCTGCTCAATTACTCACTAGCCCTCCTAGCAGCTAACCGCCTTGAATGGGTCAAAATTAGACTTAAATGCCTGCTGGACAGACCAAATTAGGTTGAACTGAGTCCTGAACCATTAGAATCGTATCATAATGTCTATGCCATAGTTGAAGGTGCATGGCGCGCTCAAGGCGCAAAGAGTGAGCCTTGGACCTATGCACAAGGCACTAAAAAGCGTGGACTTTTAAGCGAGATGCATAGTATAAAAATATCATTTTTAGAGGTTTTGGTCCTTTGGACATGTCTTAGGCTTGTTTTGGGCTAGTTTAAGTTGTTTTAGGTTGATTACAGGCTTGTTTAGAGCTAATGTCAACAGAGATCTATGCCAGCAAGAAATCACTAATTTCTGCATTGGCGGCACTGAAATCAATAATAAAATCACTCCCTTTAACTCCTACGCAATGATAGGCATAAAATGTATCTCCATAAATCAGAATGCATAACTGCATTAGAAAAATATGTAGGTCTTAAGGATGCAAGAACCTCTAATCAATACCATCTGGATTTTTTTATAAATTTCTTCAGGGCATCCAAATCACCATTGTAACAAGTGAACTTCTTAAACAAAAGCTAAACACGTCATTACGTCAACTAGAATCAATCCTTACTAATTATATCCAGTTTGTTTCAAATATGATACTCATCATCTTAACTTCTCAAACAAACTACCTATCGACCACTGATGCAACCGGACGTCTATCCAATTGACATATCTAAGCAGTTTATCTATAATTGTAAAAGTATGTTGAGCCAGAAAGGAATTCAAGATAGGATAGTGTTAACACCCAAAAACAGTAACAAACTATAAAAAGTGAGAGACGGAGTAAGATACAGAATAAGATAATATCCAAAAATCTATACATACCTTAAAATCTAAACAATGTTTTTCTTATTATATAATCCATTCATCTTAGTTTTGCATACAAATGTGAACTCTATGGCATGTGTAAACTGTGAAGCTAAAAATGCTAACTACTGTTCAGCTATATCACCCAAATACTCCGTAAAAGTTCAATCCTGTATCATCACATATCAGAGAACAAACAAGTGCTGATAAAAATATCAATTTATACTCTTACTCATTTACCAATATCGATGAGGATTTTCTAGATGTTTTATTCTAGATTCATTCGTTTTGAATATTGTTTTGCGATTGTATTATCATTTGACGGCTTAGCGCGTGTGGTTTTGGTTGATGTTAAAATTGTTGTCGACGCGGGTTCGATTCTCCGCTAAGGGCTAAGGCTTTTTTTGTTTTGTTTGCATTTAATCATGTAACACGTATTTATACTCGTGTCTTTCCATCTTCTTTCTCTATATCTCCTCTGATTAGCTACTGTCCCTCTCTTTCTCCCTGCTCTTTTTTTTGAAGATCGTTGGTGCTACTCTTTCTTTTTTGTTCTTCTTTTGACCATCGTATATAACTTTTATCTGTTCTTTCTCTTTTGTTTGCTGTTATTAATTGCCTGGATTATCATTGTTCTGAATTTGGGGTTTCACTTTGCTATTGAGTTTAAGTATAATGTGGGTGTAACTATTGGCGTGTGTTTCTACAATTGAAGTTCTCTAGCGTTTACATAATGAATACCAACTATTGATGACAGAGATGAGTTGTTTTCTATGTTGTGCGTGGTCAGTCATTAGGAATGAGTAACTGATGAACTCACATACGAAAGTTGTGATACTATTGTCAATCCTAAGATGTATGAATAATAGCTGCATGGCTAGCAAGCATTATATAGGTTTGTTGTTTGTGTTCTAGATCATAACACTAATTGTCAATAGATGTCGTTACTAATGAATTTTTATCATCAAGAGTTGGTTAAATGATTCAGTCTTAAAGTTGTTAAGATGTGAAGGCCTTTGGGCTTTCGGATGGAGTTATGGGCCTGGCTCATTGAAGCTTCTTAAAACCCTAATTATTCTTATATATAGAGCATGTCATTGTATTGTAATCTTGTCCCTTGAGCTTAATAAAATACCTGGTTGCAGAGAGTGGACGTAGGCCATCTTGACCGAACCAATATAAATTCTCGTGTTCTTATTGCTTTCGTGTGCGTGCGTAAAATATTCTGTTTATTTCCGCTGCGTAAAGATACCTAACAACTGGTATCAGAACATCAGGCTCTTGAAGATTTTCGCCGCCGCCGCCACTATCTAGGGTTTCTGCCGTCGCCGCCACCTAGAGTTCCTCCGCAGCCGCAGCCGCCGCCACAGTACAGAGCGCGAACAGTGTTTTTTTGGCGTGAACAGTGTTTCCGGCGTGAACAGTGTTTTTCCGGCGTGAATAGTGTTTTCCGCGTTAACAGTGTTTTCCGGCAGTGAACAGTGTCCCCCCCCCCCCCGGTGAACAGTACTAACTGATTTTTTTCAGTTTTTTCAGTTGTTCGGTTCTGTTTGCTACTGCTGTTTTGGGGGCTGTTTTTTTGGAGTGATTTTTGCGATTAGAGTTCCGGCTGGGATCTCTTGAAGTTGCTGGTTTCGCTCAGGTTTTGCAGGTGAAGCGCCGGGTCGGGTGTTTCGGGTTCTAGGGTTTTGGTTGGAAGTACCGGATCTGGTTTGTCTATCCTTTGTTGACTGGTTATCAACTATTCAGCGTGCCTGTTTCGTTTGTTTTTGTCTCTGGTTTGCTACTATGGCTGAAGACGGGAAGACTGTGATCGAAAAGTTCAATGGCACTGATTTTGGTTGGTGGAAAATGCAAATAGAGGCATTACTGTGTCAAAAGGATTTGGATATGATACTGGAAAAGAAACCGGATAGTATGGAGAAAGCTGAAGAAGCAGTTTGGAATTCCAAGGACAAGAAAGCTAGAGCGGCTATTATGTTATCTTTGACGAAGAGCGTTGCTTTTAACATCATGAAAGAAACCACTGCAAGTGGTATGATTTTGGCTCTGTCAAATATGTATGAAAAGCCGTCTGCAGCTAACAAGGTGTTCTTGATGAGGGAACTGTTCATGACGAGAATGAAAGAGGGAAGCTCAGTAACCTCCCATATTAATGATCTGATGTCTATTCTTACTAGATTAGAATCAGTGGGAATAAAATTCGATAATGAGACTCGATCCTTGGTGTTGCTATCTTCACTACCTGATAGTTGGTCCGGAACTGTAACTGCTGTTGGATCATCTTCTGAGATGTTACATGTTGGCAGGGGAAGGGAAAATAGCCGAGCCAGTGGGAGTCGGGGAAAGAGTTCAACTCGGACTCGGAAAAATGTGAGGTGCTGGATCTGCAACGAGGATGGACACGTTAAGAGTCAATGTCCAAAGAAAAGTCTGAACACTGCTGCTAAGGATGTCAATGATGGTGACGTGTTAATTCTTGAGGCTGAAAACAGTGTGGACTCTTGGATCATGGATTCTGGTTCTTCGTTTCACGCCGTACACAGCGGTGAAATGATGGTGAATCTGAAAACAGGCGATTTTAGGAAGGTACGTCTCGCTGATGGCAGAATGCTTGATGTAATGGGCATGGGTGATATTGATTTGGTGACTCCATTGGGAACTACATGGAATTTGAAGAATGTCAAAGTGATTCCAGGTTTGAAAAAGAAATTAATTTCTGTTAGTAAATTGGATGAACAAGGACTGGAAGTCAAGTTTGGTGGTGGTAAATGGAATGTAATCAATGGGAACCGGGTGATTGCTCGTGGTGATAAGCATGGGTCATTGTACATGGTGGAGGTACCTGCTGAGGGACTGATCAACCCGGTTAAGCAAGTCAAAGTCAGGTTCGCTAAATCTGCTGCTAAGAGAGTTCATTTTGCAAACATGAAGTCTGGAGCAAAGATTGTAGCTGAATGGGGTCATAAGTCTAAACCAGTCAGAAGATTTTGTGACAGTGGGAGCATGGGGCATGTTCCGGGTACAGTCAAGAAGAATCGTTGGGTTTTGAAGACTACGACTGGAAAAATCTCTCCTGGTGATTGTTTGCTGAATTTGGAGAGTGTTAGTGGTTCTCGGTGTATCTCTGAATCTGGTGGATCGTGTAAACCAGTTGAGACAGAGGATGGGTCGCTGGTGGAATTTACCACGACTGGGTTGGAGCTCGGGGGAGCTTCAACGGGCCCTTTCAAGTAATTGATGAGAAGGGGCCTCTGCAACTAGGGGATTTGGATTGAAATCTTAGCTTGTTCTTTGGAATTGAAGGCTTGGAGGATTTCTGTTACTTGAAGATTACTGATGACCGGTTGCTTTGTACTTAGATGGCTAGCTGGAGTATTCGCAAGGCCTTCAAGTGGGAGATTGTTAAGGTGTGAAGGCCTTTGAGCTTTCGGATGGAGTTATGGGCCTGGCCCATTGAAGCTTCTTAAAACCCTAATTATTCTTATATATAGAGCATGTCATTGTATTGTAATCTTGTCCCTTGAGCTTAATAAAATACCTAGTTGCAGAGAGTGGACGTAGGTCATCTTGACCGAACCACTATAAATTCTCGTGTTCTTATTGCTTTCGTGTGCGTGCGTAAAATATTCTGTTTATTTCCGCTGCGTAAAGATACCTAACAAAAGTGATGGTGATGATAACCATGACCCTATGAATCAACTCCTCAAGACCTTTCTGCAACTGCAACTAGAAGTAGTGTTAAGCATTTAAGAAGATCAAGCAAGGCTTAATCAATTCTTTTCACCTTCTGTTTACCACTAAGTCACTAACCTTTTTCAACTTAGAGAACATCTTCCCAATCTTTCCCGGTTAAATTTTCAGTGAAACAATAATATTTGAAATGTAATTACATTGAAACAAGAGAGGAACAAAATGTTGGTTGCTTATCTAGATAATTCACAAATGATTACATTTATATATCTAAATGAAACCATATCTTCCTTAAGCATGCATTTAATCCATGCAACATTGCATCGGTGATTAAACATTAAAAGGTCACTAATCCACCTATCTGCTCAACGCTTTTGAGAATACAAAGATTAACAAAGATAAAACATTTCATAAATGTACCCTTTTAGCAATAAACATCAGTATTGATGCATATAAGGAGCAGGTTTCCATAATAATCCAGTAAAGATTCTGAGAACTAGAAGTGTTTTATCTTATTACTTAATAGCTTATTTTATTTACGTAGAAATGTCCGCGTTTAGGATAAAGGTAAACCTATTGAAATCAGAACTTAATGATACAAGGATTTGACAATAGCACTAAAGATATACTTTTTTTCTCCTACGAGGCTTCTAAGCATTAGCATAGTGTGTGTATCTAACCGTTTTTCTATATATTTTTCTCTCTATCGCCCTGAATTATGTTTTTTATATCTTTAACATGATGTGTCCCATTAAAAAGAGCTTTTAATAACTCAAATAACATATAGACACCCAAGCTGAAGATCAAACATCACACAATGCTAAATTTTCAACTATACTTTTAAGTTTTAAGTGACTCGTTACAACTGCAGTCTGCAGTACACATTAAAAAAACCAGAAGTCATGAACTAATGAAATCCATCAATATATGATGAAATCCAGCATGAAAGGTTGAATCAATGAGTAGTTCAAAACTTCAAATCAGTTATCACTTATATGCAACCTTTTCTGTTGTTGATTTTTAATTGCCATCTCTTATCATATAACGTGTGCCATGGTCCTATAATTGTTTGTTACACTGTAGTAGGTATCGTAATGTTGATGTTGTTAACATCGCTATTTGACTTAAAAGGTATACATATCATCTTGCCTATATTTTTTAGTATTTATTTTAGTAGTAATCCCTTGATATAATACCATGCTGCAGTTCCATCTATAGATGAAATGAACTAATGATAAACAATAACAACAATACAAAACTAGCAAAACTCGCGCTACAAAGCGCCGGCACAATTGCTCGTTCATAATCAGATATCAACATCGAAAACAAAACATAAGATTAAGGAGAATTCACCATAATAATTCAGAACACATAAAGCAACCAAGGCTTTGAGCATCTTACCTTGTCATCAACATCAGTGAAGTTCCGCACATATTTAACTTCATAGCCCAAATGTTTCAAATACCTTAAGAAGATGTATATCATTAATCAGTTGATTAGAGTATACAAAGTTACAAACTGAACTGCATGAATAAAAAGATTCAAAATCAAAACTTTTTGCCAGCTTGAACTGGGATCGGAGCAATATTCATTTCAAATCTTAAACCAAAGAAGCTCCAATTCAATAACATTGCAAATTCTTTCACTCAATTGCAAAAATCCAACTACAACATGCAATCAGATTGTTACATTCAACTTATAGTAACATTACATACTCCAATCCAGATCCACTATCCACCATCCAATCCCAAACACAAACTGTTGATCAAATGCGTAACAATTACGCACAATGTCAACAGTAATCACCAATAACATACAACAAATAGATGAAGATAGAGTAGATGTACCGAAAGAGGACATCAAAGGCGACATAAGCACGAGCGTGACCTATGTGACTGAAGTCATAAGATGTAACGCCACAGACGTACATGGAGACTTTGCCGGGGACTAAGGGCTTGAATACCTCCTTCTGTTTGGTCATGGAGTTGTATATCTGAAACTCACGAGCTTCCGCCATTGTTGTCTCTCTCGATTGATTAGGGGGCTGTTTGGCAACTTCTGAATGGGTAAGTGCTGAATCAATAAGAGGTCTGAACCAATAAGAGGTCTGAACCAATAAGTGCTGAACCAGATTAAGTCTGTTTGGTTGGATATCTGTTTGGTTATAACTCCTAATATTGAATAATTATTAAAAAAATACAAACCATAATAAAAAAATCCAAAATGTTATCAAAACACAAATTTGAGATGAAATCTTTGCTTTCTCTCTTATCTCCAAAATGTTATTATTGTATATAGTTACATGCAGCTGTTAATCTTTTCTTAAAAAGAAACAATTTTTATCAATTTTGATTTCAATTACACAATCATTTGACTATTAGAAGTCAAATATGGTAAAGTTAAAGAAAACCAAAAGCCAACTCAAAATCTTCTGTAAAGACAACATACATCACATAAAACTTCAAGTTAATCATCATCAGCTACTACAAAGAACAAAACATTCATATTAGCATATCATCACTATCATCACACAACGAATCAGAAACCCTAATTCCCAAATTAGATACACCCTTCAACCAATCAAATGAAAACCAAAAAACCCCCAATTTCCCACTCAAATCTCAACACCAATTGCTCCAAAAAACAAATCTCAGCGGCGCGGCGGAAGGCGGAAGGCGGCAGAGGAAGAAACAAACCTCAGCGGCGCGGCGGAAGGCGGCAGAGGAAGAAACAACCGAGCAGCGCAGCGCAGGCCGAGCGGAGCGACAGACGAGCAGCGCAGGGGACGGTGTGGAGCAACAGACGAGCAGCGCAGGGATGAATTTTGGTCAGAGGAACAATCAAACAAGAGATGATCTGACCGAGTCAGATTTAACATCTACCAGCTCAATAAGAGCTAAACAAACAGGCCGTGTGTTTTGAGACGAAAGAAAAACCCTAGCGAACAGAAGGAGGTATTCAAATAGTTTAAAGAAATATTAAACACTTTTTAAAAAAAAAAAGTTAAAGAAATAAAGAATATTAAACATTATAAAACAAGTTAAAGAAATAAAAATATTTCTATTTATAATTTTTCAAGAAATAAAAAAATATTTAAATTTTTTTTAAAAAAAAAAGTGAAACACGTTTATTTTAGAACCACGATTAGACATTTTAAAAACCTTTATTATAAAATATCTTGAAAGAAATTAAAAAATATTCCTCGAAAATCAAAGAAAGTTATATTTAAAAAACCATTCAAATAGTTTAAAGAAAAAAGGTCCGAAAAATAAATATATTGCTGGATTGTGACTAACAAGATTTTTTTGGAAGCTTTTTAAGAAATAAATTTATAGAAATTAAAAATGTTTCTCTGCTAACACCATGATTACAGATTTGGAAAAAAAAATTATAAACCGATACGAAGAGAAATTAAATAGTATTTCTAGAAAAGTAAAAAAAAGTTATATATAGTTTTTTGAAATTTAAATAATTCACATGTTAAAGAATTTAAAAATCTTTAAAAAAATAATCAATGAGAGAAGGAGTGAGAAACAAAAAAAATTAAAAACAACACTATTTTGGTAAATATTTTTAAAACTACACCATTTTAGTAAATAAGTTTTTCAAATACACCATTTTAGGAAATAACTCGCGAATAACCCCTTCTGTTTCAGCTGTTGCAGAACCCCCCAAGTAGTGAAAACTTATATTGGGTTCCTATGTAATTTTTCATTGATGCCAAGACTTTATCACCTATGTTTAGTCTATTGTTTTTTTGTTTTGTTTTTTTTTTTGGGTTTTTTTAGTGTTACGAGCTTTTTTATTGGGAAAATGTGTATTTTTGGTCCACAACCGCGTAGATCTATAATTCATTAAGGGGCTGTTTGGTATGATCTGAATGATTAAGTGCTGAATGGTTAAGAGGTCTGAATGGTTAAGAGGCTCTGAACTAGTAAGTGCTGAACCAAAATGTGCTGTTTGGTTGAATCTCTGAATGACTGTACAAAATGACAAATTTACCCCTCTGAATTATTTTGGGCTGAATAAAATGTATCTGTTTGGTTAGATGTCTGAATGACTGTACGTGAATGATCAATAGGTTAACAAAATACAACATATTAAAATTCAAAATCAAAATATTTCAAATACAAAATACTAATATCCAAATACACTTTCAAATACAACATACTAATATCCAATTACAAAGTAATTCAAATATTAATCAATTGAAACTAATTGACTAGCTATCTCATCACGTAAATTATTCATATAATTAATGCCTTGTGAACCCCATTCTATATCATGAATAAACTGATCATCATTGTTACCACCTTGTGCTTCTGCAAACAATGTGTTCTCGTCGTATGCCATAAACAACTGATCATGAATGATGCATTATACAGCTCCGCAGCCCTTCTGTAAAAGTCAGCAACTTCACTCCATATGCTTAATTCAACAGCTAAAGCAGCAGCAGACTCCATATGCTTAGCAGCATCCCATGGTTTGACTTTTTGTTAAGTCTAAACAACTGTAAACACATATAATTCTCTAACAGAAAGACATGACTACTTTAAGAAGGATATGAAGAGAGCATTTCTTGTCCTTTTGAAGCTTTCTCAAATGCTACTTTTGCTTTCTCCTGTTTTTTAGCAAACCAAACGAATTAAACCAAACGATTATAAACAATAAGATAATATAACAAACTAAGGAACACTTTTTTCTTATGTAATATTCACTAGAAGATACAGATAAAGCCTATAATGCAATCGGAAATTCCTCATTAAGATATTGACTTAAATACTTATCACCTGCAGTATATATCACATACTATCTACACCATCCTACAATAAAACTTCTATCCAAGAACTAATATCAATTCTGAGTTCATGAAGAAAGAGGAAAAGCAAATGCATGCGTCTTCTGCCATGTAACAGACCTTGTTATCTCATTATCTGGATTAGAACAGCCTTGTCCCACATTTCCTGGAAAAAGCTGTTGCAAAGATTAAATTTAGATCTGTTTTTAAACGATATTCTTATAATTAACCTTTTTACAAATTGAACTATCTTTGACATAGACTTCTAAATGTGTCTATGAAAGCAGTTTGTATATCAGTTTCTAAATGCTTGTTCTAGATAAGGTCTCCATATCTCACTATCACTGCAATCTTTCACTATATATGCAATTCAATGGAACTACTTAATAAATTACTTAATGTTAAAAATCCTTAAAGCATCTCTACAAGTCTACAGTCCAAAACTAAAGTGAATCTTCTGATCTAAAACGAATCGACTTTTCTCAGGGGTCCAAATCTCCCACGGAAGCATGATGCCAGGTTCATTATTGTAAATCATATATTCATATCATTCATACGTGATCAGCGTATCCAACACTTCACATCAATATGTCCCAATCAAATACTGCAATGTGATGAGAAGCGTTTGTACTCTTAACTAGCTTAATTAAATCCCTGAACCAAACAAATCACTATGATCATACTTCACTGAGAAACAAATCAACAATAGAAACAAGAAAGATCCAGGAATCAATATTCAAACCAATTTACAACCTAAACTATTACAACCTAAATCAATAATGCACAAGAATTGAAGAAATAAAAACTTTTTTCTCACCAATTGAAGAAATCAAACTGGTCTTGAATCGGTAGGTCTTGAACAGAGGGTGATCGCAGGCGTGGAACCGAGGGAACCGAGGCTGTGGAACCGAGGGTGATCGCAGGCGTGGTCGGAGGTCTTGAATCGAAAGGAAACCGAGGGTGACCGCAGTGGATCGAAGGTGAATCGGTGGTGAATCGAAGGGTCGTCGGCTGTGGTCGGAGGTCTTGAATCGAAGGGGATCGAAGGGGATCGAAGGTGATCGAAGGGGAAGATGAAGATCGAAGGTGGAAGATAGAACAGGCTGTTGTCGGAGGTCTTGAATCGAAGGGGATCGAAGGGGATCGAAGGTGATCGAAGGGGAAGATGAAGATCGAAGGGGAAGATGAAGATCGAAGGTGGAACTTGGAACAGGCTGTGGTCGGAGGTGGAAGATGAAGATCGAGGCTGAGGATGAAGATCGAAGGTGAGAGTGAAGATGGAAGATGAGGTTTTGTGAGCTCTGAATGGAAGATGAAGATCGAGGGTATTTGAGTCTGAAAGTTCATTCAGCGTGATTTTAGAGCTGAACCATTCAGCACTGAATGGTTCAGTTAAGAGGCGCCTTTTTTTCAAAACAAACACTCCTGCCTCTTAACGGTTAAGAGGTAGCCTCTTAATGGAACCATTAAGAGGCTACCAAACAGCCTCTTAACGCTTTATTTTAGTAGTAATCCCTTGATATAATACCATGCTGCAGTTCCATCTATAGATGAAATGAACTAATGATAAACAATAACAACAATACAAAACTAGCAAAACTCGCGCTACAAAGCGCCGGCACAATTGCTCGTTCATAATCAGATATCAACATCGAAAACAAAACATAAGATTAAGGAGAATTCACCATAATAATTCAGAACACATAAAGCAACCAAGGCTTTGAGCATCTTACCTTGTCATCAACATCAGTGAAGTTCCGCACATATTTAACTTCATAGCCCAAATGTTTCAAATACCTTAAGAAGATGTATATCATTAATCAGTTGATTAGAGTATACAAAGTTACAAACTGAACTGCATGAATAAAAAGATTCAAAATCAAAACTTTTTGCCAGCTTGAACTGGGATCGGAGCAATATTCATTTCAAATCTTAAACCAAAGAAGCTCCAATTCAATAACATTGCAAATTCTTTCACTCAATTGCAAAAATCCAACTACAACATGCAATCAGATTGTTACATTCAACTTATAGTAACATTACATACTCCAATCCAGATCCACTATCCACCATCCAATCCCAAACACAAACTGTTGATCAAATGCGTAACAATTACGCACAATGTCAACAGTAATCACCAATAACATACAACAAATAGATGAAGATAGAGTAGATGTACCGAAAGAGGACATCAAAGGCGACATAAGCACGAGCGTGACCTATGTGACTGAAGTCATAAGATGTAACGCCACAGACGTACATGGAGACTTTGCCGGGGACTAAGGGCTTGAATACCTCCTTCTGTTTGGTCATGGAGTTGTATATCTGAAACTCACGAGCTTCCGCCATTGTTGTCTCTCTCGATTGATTAGGTGTGTTTTGAGACGAAAGAGAAAACCCTAGCGAATAACCCCCTTCTGTTTCAGCTGTTGCAGAACCCCCCAAGTAGTGAAAACTTATATTGGGTTCCTATGTAATTTTTCATTGATGCCAAGACTTTATCACCTATGTTTAGTCTATTGTTTTTTTGTTTTGTTTTTTTTTTTGGGTTTTTTTTAGTGTTACGAGCTTTTTTATTGGGAAAATGTGTATTTTTGGTCCACAACCGCGTAGATCTATAATTCATTAAGGGGCTGTTTGGTATGATCTGAATGATTAAGTGCTGAATGGTTAAGAGGTCTGAATGGTTAAGAGGCTCTGAACCAGTAAGTGCTGAACCAAAATGTGCTGTTTGGTTGAATCTCTGAATGACTGTACAAAATGACAAATTTACCCCTCTGAATTATTTTGGGCTGAATAAAATGTATCTGTTTGGTTAGATGTCTGAATGACTGTACGTGAATGATCAATAGGTTAACAAAATACAACATATTAAAATTCAAAATCAAAATATTTCAAATACAAAATACTAATATCCAAATACACTTTCAAATACAACATACTAATATCCAATTACAAAGTAATTCAAATATTAATCAATTGAAACTAATTGACTAGCTATCTCATCACGTAAATTATTCATATAATTAATGCCTTGTGAACCCCATTCTATATCATGAATAAACTGATCATCATTGTTACCACCTTGTGCTTCTGCAAACAATGTGTTCTCGTCGTATGCCATAAACAACTGATCATGAATGATGCATTATACAGCTCCGCAGCCCTTCTGTAAAAGTCAGCAACTTCACTCCATATGCTTAATTCAACAGCTAAAGCAGCAGCAGACTCCATATGCTTAGCAGCATCCCATGGTTTGACTTTTTGTTAAGTCTAAACAACTGTAAACACATATAATTCTCTAACAGAAAGACATGACTACTTTAAGAAGGATATGAAGAGAGCATTTCTTGTCCTTTTGAAGCTTTCTCAAATGCTACTTTTGCTTTCTCCTGTTTTTTAGCAAACCAAACGAATTAAACCAAACGATTATAAACAATAAGATAATATAACAAACTAAGGAACACTTTTTTCTTATGTAATATTCACTAGAAGATACAGATAAAGCCTATAATGCAATCGGAAATTCCTCATTAAGATATTGACTTAAATACTTATCACCTGCAGTATATATCACATACTATCTACACCATCCTACAATAAAACTTCTATCCAAGAACTAATATCAATTCTGAGTTCATGAAGAAAGAGGAAAAGCAAATGCATGCGTCTTCTGCCATGTAACAGACCTTGTTATCTCATTATCTGGATTAGAACAGCCTTGTCCCACATTTCCTGGAAAAAGCTGTTGCAAAGATTAAATTTAGATCTGTTTTTAAACGATATTCTTATAATTAACCTTTTTACAAATTGAACTATCTTTGACATAGACTTCTAAATGTGTCTATGAAAGCAGTTTGTATATCAGTTTCTAAATGCTTGTTCTAGATAAGGTCTCCATATCTCACTATCACTGCAATCTTTCACTATATATGCAATTCAATGGAACTACTTAATAAATTACTTAATGTTAAAAATCCTTAAAGCATCTCTACAAGTCTACAGTCCAAAACTAAAGTGAATCTTCTGATCTAAAACGAATCGACTTTTCTCAGGGGGTCCAAATCTCCCACGGAAGCATGATGCCAGGTTCATTATTGTAAATCATATATTCATATCATTCATACGTGATCAGCGTATCCAACACTTCACATCAATATGTCCCAATCAAATACTGCAATGTGATGAGAAGCGTTTGTACTCTTAACTAGCTTAATTAAATCCCTGAACCAAACAAATCACTATGATCATACTTCACTGAGAAACAAATCAACAATAGAAACAAGAAAGATCCAGGAATCAATATTCAAACCAATTTACAACCTAAACTATTACAACCTAAATCAATAATGCACAAGAATTGAAGAAATAAAAACTTTTTTCTCACCAATTGAAGAAATCAAACTGGTCTTGAATCGGTAGGTCTTGAACAGAGGGTGATCGCAGGCGTGGAACCGAGGGAACCGAGGCTGTGGAACCGAGGGTGATCGCAGGCGTGGTCGGAGGTCTTGAATCGAAAGGAAACCGAGGGTGACCGCAGTGGATCGAAGGTGAATCGGTGGTGAATCGAAGGGTCGTCGGCTGTGGTCGGAGGTCTTGAATCGAAGGGGATCGAAGGGGATCGAAGGTGATCGAAGGGGAAGATGAAGATCGAAGGTGGAAGATAGAACAGGCTGTTGTCGGAGGTCTTGAATCGAAGGGGATCGAAGGGGATCGAAGGTGATCGAAGGGGAAGATGAAGATCGAAGGGGAAGATGAAGATCGAAGGTGGAACTTGGAACAGGCTGTGGTCGGAGGTGGAAGATGAAGATCGAGGCTGAGGATGAAGATCGAAGGTGAGAGTGAAGATGGAAGATGAGGTTTTGTGAGCTCTGAATGGAAGATGAAGATCGAGGGTATTTGAGTCTGAAAGTTCATTCAGCGTGATTTTAGAGCTGAACCATTCAGCACTGAATGGTTCAGTTAAGAGGCGCCTTTTTTTCAAAACAAACACTCCTGCCTCTTAACGGTTAAGAGGTAGCCTCTTAATGGAACCATTAAGAGGCTACCAAACAGCCTCTTAACGCTTTATTTTAGTAGTAATCCCTTGATATAATACCATGCTGCAGTTCCATCTATAGATGAAATGAACTAATGATAAACAATAACAACAATACAAAACTAGCAAAACTCGCGCTACAAAGCGCCGGCACAATTGCTCGTTCATAATCAGATATCAACATCGAAAACAAAACATAAGATTAAGGAGAATTCACCATAATAATTCAGAACACATAAAGCAACCAAGGCTTTGAGCATCTTACCTTGTCATCAACATCAGTGAAGTTCCGCACATATTTAACTTCATAGCCCAAATGTTTCAAATACCTTAAGAAGATGTATATCATTAATCAGTTGATTAGAGTATACAAAGTTACAAACTGAACTGCATGAATAAAAAGATTCAAAATCAAACTTTTTGCCAGCTTGAACTGGGATCGGAGCAATATTCATTTCAAATCTTAAACCAAAGAAGCTCCAATTCAATAACATTGCAAATTCTTTCACTCAATTGCAAAAATCCAACTACAACATGCAATCAGATTGTTACATTCAACTTATAGTAACATTACATACTCCAATCCAGATCCACTATCCACCATCCAATCCCAAACACAAACTGTTGATCAAATGCGTAACAATTACGCACAATGTCAACAGTAATCACCAATAACATACAACAAATAGATGAAGATAGAGTAGATGTACCGAAAGAGGACATCAAAGGCGACATAAGCACGAGCGTGACCTATGTGACTGAAGTCATAAGATGTAACGCCACAGACGTACATGGAGACTTTGCCGGGGACTAAGGGCTTGAATACCTCCTTCTGTTTGGTCATGGAGTTGTATATCTGAAACTCACGAGCTTCCGCCATTGTTGTCTCTCTCGATTGATTAGGTGTGTTTTGAGACGAAAGAGAAAACCCTAGCGAATAACCCCTTCTGTTTCAGCTGTTGCAGAACCCCCCAAGTAGTGAAAACTTATATTGGGTTCCTATGTAATTTTTCATTGATGCCAAGACTTTATCACCTATGTTTAGTCTATTGTTTTTTTTTTGTTTTTTTTTTTGGGTTTTTTTTAGTGTTACGAGCTTTTTTATTGGGAAAATGTGTATTTTTGGTCCACAACCGCGTAGATCTATAATTCATTAAGGGGCTGTTTGGTATGATCTGAATGATTAAGTGCTGAATGGTTAAGAGGTCTGAATGGTTAAGAGGCTCTGAACCAGTAAGTGCTGAACCAAAATGTGCTGTTTGGTTGAATCTCTGAATGACTGTACAAAATGACAAATTTACCCCTCTGAATTATTTTGGGCTGAATAAAATGTATCTGTTTGGTTAGATGTCTGAATGACTGTACGTGAATGATCAATAGGTTAACAAAATACAACATATTAAAATTCAAAATCAAAATATTTCAAATACAAAATACTAATATCCAAATACACTTTCAAATACAACATACTAATATCCAATTACAAAGTAATTCAAATATTAATCAATTGAAACTAATTGACTAGCTATCTCATCACGTAAATTATTCATATAATTAATGCCTTGTGAACCCCATTCTATATCATGAATAAACTGATCATCATTGTTACCACCTTGTGCTTCTGCAAACAATGTGTTCTCGTCGTATGCCATAAACAACTGATCATGAATGATGCATTATACAGCTCCGCAGCCCTTCTGTAAAAGTCAGCAACTTCACTCCATATGCTTAATTCAACAGCTAAAGCAGCAGCAGACTCCATATGCTTAGCAGCATCCCATGGTTTGACTTTTTGTTAAGTCTAAACAACTGTAAACACATATAATTCTCTAACAGAAAGACATGACTACTTTAAGAAGGATATGAAGAGAGCATTTCTTGTCCTTTTGAAGCTTTCTCAAATGCTACTTTTGCTTTCTCCTGTTTTTTAGCAAACCAAACGAATTAAACCAAACGATTATAAACAATAAGATAATATAACAAACTAAGGAACACTTTTTTCTTATGTAATATTCACTAGAAGATACAGATAAAGCCTATAA
The DNA here is from genome assembly GCA_024085815.1 of Flaveria linearis. NCBI lineage: Eukaryota > Viridiplantae > Streptophyta > Magnoliopsida > Asterales > Asteraceae > Flaveria > Flaveria linearis. The sequence goes on along the minus strand of CM044009.1, from coordinate 4,595,724 downwards.
TGCAATCGGAAATTCCTCATTAAGATATTGACTTAAATACTTATCACCTGCAGTATATATCACATACTATCTACACCATCCTACAATAAAACTTCTATCCAAGAACTAATATCAATTCTGAGTTCATGAAGAAAGAGGAAAAGCAAATGCATGCGTCTTCTGCCATGTAACAGACCTTGTTATCTCATTATCTGGATTAGAACAGCCTTGTCCCACATTTCCTGGAAAAAGCTGTTGCAAAGATTAAATTTAGATCTGTTTTTAAACGATATTCTTATAATTAACCTTTTTACAAATTGAACTATCTTTGACATAGACTTCTAAATGTGTCTATGAAAGCAGTTTGTATATCAGTTTCTAAATGCTTGTTCTAGATAAGGTCTCCATATCTCACTATCACTGCAATCTTTCACTATATATGCAATTCAATGGAACTACTTAATAAATTACTTAATGTTAAAAATCCTTAAAGCATCTCTACAAGTCTACAGTCCAAAACTAAAGTGAATCTTCTGATCTAAAACGAATCGACTTTTCTCAGGGGGTCCAAATCTCCCACGGAAGCATGATGCCAGGTTCATTATTGTAAATCATATATTCATATCATTCATACGTGATCAGCGTATCCAACACTTCACATCAATATGTCCCAATCAAATACTGCAATGTGATGAGAAGCGTTTGTACTCTTAACTAGCTTAATTAAATCCCTGAACCAAACAAATCACTATGATCATACTTCACTGAGAAACAAATCAACAATAGAAACAAGAAAGATCCAGGAATCAATATTCAAACCAATTTACAACCTAAACTATTACAACCTAAATCAATAATGCACAAGAATTGAAGAAATAAAAACTTTTTTCTCACCAATTGAAGAAATCAAACTGGTCTTGAATCGGTAGGTCTTGAACAGAGGGTGATCGCAGGCGTGGAACCGAGGGAACCGAGGCTGTGGAACCGAGGGTGATCGCAGGCGTGGTCGGAGGTCTTGAATCGAAAGGAAACCGAGGGTGACCGCAGTGGATCGAAGGTGAATCGGTGGTGAATCGAAGGGTCGTCGGCTGTGGTCGGAGGTCTTGAATCGAAGGGGATCGAAGGGGATCGAAGGTGATCGAAGGGGAAGATGAAGATCGAAGGTGGAAGATAGAACAGGCTGTTGTCGGAGGTCTTGAATCGAAGGGGATCGAAGGGGATCGAAGGTGATCGAAGGGGAAGATGAAGATCGAAGGGGAAGATGAAGATCGAAGGTGGAACTTGGAACAGGCTGTGGTCGGAGGTGGAAGATGAAGATCGAGGCTGAGGATGAAGATCGAAGGTGAGAGTGAAGATGGAAGATGAGGTTTTGTGAGCTCTGAATGGAAGATGAAGATCGAGGGTATTTGAGTCTGAAAGTTCATTCAGCGTGATTTTAGAGCTGAACCATTCAGCACTGAATGGTTCAGTTAAGAGGCGCCTTTTTTTCAAAACAAACACTCCTGCCTCTTAACGGTTAAGAGGTAGCCTCTTAATGGAACCATTAAGAGGCTACCAAACAGCCTCTTAACGCTTTATTTTAGTAGTAATCCCTTGATATAATACCATGCTGCAGTTCCATCTATAGATGAAATGAACTAATGATAAACAATAACAACAATACAAAACTAGCAAAACTCGCGCTACAAAGCGCCGGCACAATTGCTCGTTCATAATCAGATATCAACATCGAAAACAAAACATAAGATTAAGGAGAATTCACCATAATAATTCAGAACACATAAAGCAACCAAGGCTTTGAGCATCTTACCTTGTCATCAACATCAGTGAAGTTCCGCACATATTTAACTTCATAGCCCAAATGTTTCAAATACCTTAAGAAGATGTATATCATTAATCAGTTGATTAGAGTATACAAAGTTACAAACTGAACTGCATGAATAAAAAGATTCAAAATCAAACTTTTTGCCAGCTTGAACTGGGATCGGAGCAATATTCATTTCAAATCTTAAACCAAAGAAGCTCCAATTCAATAACATTGCAAATTCTTTCACTCAATTGCAAAAATCCAACTACAACATGCAATCAGATTGTTACATTCAACTTATAGTAACATTACATACTCCAATCCAGATCCACTATCCACCATCCAATCCCAAACACAAACTGTTGATCAAATGCGTAACAATTACGCACAATGTCAACAGTAATCACCAATAACATACAACAAATAGATGAAGATAGAGTAGATGTACCGAAAGAGGACATCAAAGGCGACATAAGCACGAGCGTGACCTATGTGACTGAAGTCATAAGATGTAACGCCACAGACGTACATGGAGACTTTGCCGGGGACTAAGGGCTTGAATACCTCCTTCTGTTTGGTCATGGAGTTGTATATCTGAAACTCACGAGCTTCCGCCATTGTTGTCTCTCTCGATTGATTAGGTGTGTTTTGAGACGAAAGAGAAAACCCTAGCGAATAACCCCCTTCTGTTTCAGCTGTTGCAGAACCCCCCAAGTAGTGAAAACTTATATTGGGTTCCTATGTAATTTTTCATTGATGCCAAGACTTTATCACCTATGTTTAGTCTATTGTTTTTTTTTTGTTTTTTTTTTTGGGTTTTTTTTAGTGTTACGAGCTTTTTTATTGGGAAAATGTGTATTTTTGGTCCACAACCGCGTAGATCTATAATTCATTAAGGGGCTGTTTGGTATGATCTGAATGATTAAGTGCTGAATGGTTAAGAGGTCTGAATGGTTAAGAGGCTCTGAACCAGTAAGTGCTGAACCAAAATGTGCTGTTTGGTTGAATCTCTGAATGACTGTACAAAATGACAAATTTACCCCTCTGAATTATTTTGGGCTGAATAAAATGTATCTGTTTGGTTAGATGTCTGAATGACTGTACGTGAATGATCAATAGGTTAACAAAATACAACATATTAAAATTCAAAATCAAAATATTTCAAATACAAAATACTAATATCCAAATACACTTTCAAATACAACATACTAATATCCAATTACAAAGTAATTCAAATATTAATCAATTGAAACTAATTGACTAGCTATCTCATCACGTAAATTATTCATATAATTAATGCCTTGTGAACCCCATTCTATATCATGAATAAACTGATCATCATTGTTACCACCTTGTGCTTCTGCAAACAATGTGTTCTCGTCGTATGCCATAAACAACTGATCATGAATGATGCATTATACAGCTCCGCAGCCCTTCTGTAAAAGTCAGCAACTTCACTCCATATGCTTAATTCAACAGCTAAAGCAGCAGCAGACTCCATATGCTTAGCAGCATCCCATGGTTTGACTTTTTGTTAAGTCTAAACAACTGTAAACACATATAATTCTCTAACAGAAAGACATGACTACTTTAAGAAGGATATGAAGAGAGCATTTCTTGTCCTTTTGAAGCTTTCTCAAATGCTACTTTTGCTTTCTCCTGTTTTTTAGCAAACCAAACGAATTAAACCAAACGATTATAAACAATAAGATAATATAACAAACTAAGGAACACTTTTTTCTTATGTAATATTCACTAGAAGATACAGATAAAGCCTATAATGCAATCGGAAATTCCTCATTAAGATATTGACTTAAATACTTATCACCTGCAGTATATATCACATACTATCTACACCATCCTACAATAAAACTTCTATCCAAGAACTAATATCAATTCTGAGTTCATGAAGAAAGAGGAAAAGCAAATGCATGCGTCTTCTGCCATGTAACAGACCTTGTTATCTCATTATCTGGATTAGAACAGCCTTGTCCCACATTTCCTGGAAAAAGCTGTTGCAAAGATTAAATTTAGATCTGTTTTTAAACGATATTCTTATAATTAACCTTTTTACAAATTGAACTATCTTTGACATAGACTTCTAAATGTGTCTATGAAAGCAGTTTGTATATCAGTTTCTAAATGCTTGTTCTAGATAAGGTCTCCATATCTCACTATCACTGCAATCTTTCACTATATATGCAATTCAATGGAACTACTTAATAAATTACTTAATGTTAAAAATCCTTAAAGCATCTCTACAAGTCTACAGTCCAAAACTAAAGTGAATCTTCTGATCTAAAACGAATCGACTTTTCTCAGGGGGTCCAAATCTCCCACGGAAGCATGATGCCAGGTTCATTATTGTAAATCATATATTCATATCATTCATACGTGATCAGCGTATCCAACACTTCACATCAATATGTCCCAATCAAATACTGCAATGTGATGAGAAGCGTTTGTACTCTTAACTAGCTTAATTAAATCCCTGAACCAAACAAATCACTATGATCATACTTCACTGAGAAACAAATCAACAATAGAAACAAGAAAGATCCAGGAATCAATATTCAAACCAATTTACAACCTAAACTATTACAACCTAAATCAATAATGCACAAGAATTGAAGAAATAAAAACTTTTTTCTCACCAATTGAAGAAATCAAACTGGTCTTGAATCGGTAGGTCTTGAACAGAGGGTGATCGCAGGCGTGGAACCGAGGGAACCGAGGCTGTGGAACCGAGGGTGATCGCAGGCGTGGTCGGAGGTCTTGAATCGAAAGGAAACCGAGGGTGACCGCAGTGGATCGAAGGTGAATCGGTGGTGAATCGAAGGGTCGTCGGCTGTGGTCGGAGGTCTTGAATCGAAGGGGATCGAAGGGGATCGAAGGTGATCGAAGGGGAAGATGAAGATCGAAGGTGGAAGATAGAACAGGCTGTTGTCGGAGGTCTTGAATCGAAGGGGATCGAAGGGGATCGAAGGTGATCGAAGGGGAAGATGAAGATCGAAGGGGAAGATGAAGATCGAAGGTGGAACTTGGAACAGGCTGTGGTCGGAGGTGGAAGATGAAGATCGAGGCTGAGGATGAAGATCGAAGGTGAGAGTGAAGATGGAAGATGAGGTTTTGTGAGCTCTGAATGGAAGATGAAGATCGAGGGTATTTGAGTCTGAAAGTTCATTCAGCGTGATTTTAGAGCTGAACCATTCAGCACTGAATGGTTCAGTTAAGAGGCGCCTTTTTTTCAAAACAAACACTCCTGCCTCTTAACGGTTAAGAGGTAGCCTCTTAATGGAACCATTAAGAGGCTACCAAACAGCCTCTTAACGCTTTATTTTAGTAGTAATCCCTTGATATAATACCATGCTGCAGTTCCATCTATAGATGAAATGAACTAATGATAAACAATAACAACAATACAAAACTAGCAAAACTCGCGCTACAAAGCGCCGGCACAATTGCTCGTTCATAATCAGATATCAACATCGAAAACAAAACATAAGATTAAGGAGAATTCACCATAATAATTCAGAACACATAAAGCAACCAAGGCTTTGAGCATCTTACCTTGTCATCAACATCAGTGAAGTTCCGCACATATTTAACTTCATAGCCCAAATGTTTCAAATACCTTAAGAAGATGTATATCATTAATCAGTTGATTAGAGTATACAAAGTTACAAACTGAACTGCATGAATAAAAAGATTCAAAATCAAAACTTTTTGCCAGCTTGAACTGGGATCGGAGCAATATTCATTTCAAATCTTAAACCAAAGAAGCTCCAATTCAATAACATTGCAAATTCTTTCACTCAATTGCAAAAATCCAACTACAACATGCAATCAGATTGTTACATTCAACTTATAGTAACATTACATACTCCAATCCAGATCCACTATCCACCATCCAATCCCAAACACAAACTGTTGATCAAATGCGTAACAATTACGCACAATGTCAACAGTAATCACCAATAACATACAACAAATAGATGAAGATAGAGTAGATGTACCGAAAGAGGACATCAAAGGCGACATAAGCACGAGCGTGACCTATGTGACTGAAGTCATAAGATGTAACGCCACAGACGTACATGGAGACTTTGCCGGGGACTAAGGGCTTGAATACCTCCTTCTGTTTGGTCATGGAGTTGTATATCTGAAACTCACGAGCTTCCGCCATTGTTGTCTCTCTCGATTGATTAGGTGTGTTTTGAGACGAAAGAGAAAACCCTAGCGAATAACCCCCTTCTGTTTCAGCTGTTGCAGAACCCCCCAAGTAGTGAAAACTTATATTGGGTTCCTATGTAATTTTTCATTGATGCCAAGACTTTATCACCTATGTTTAGTCTATTGTTTTTTTTTGTTTTTTTTTTTTGGGTTTTTTTTAGTGTTACGAGCTTTTTTATTGGGAAAATGTGTATTTTTGGTCCACAACCGCGTAGATCTATAATTCATTAAGGGGCTGTTTGGTATGACCTGAATGATTAAGTGCTGAATGGTTAAGAGGTCTGAATGGTTAAGAGGCTCTGAACCAGTAAGTGCTGAACCAAAATGTGCTGTTTGGTTGAATCTCTGAATGACTGTACAAAATGACAAATTTACCCCTCTGAATTATTTTGGGCTGAATAAAATGTATCTGTTTGGTTAGATGTCTGAATGACTGTACGTGAATGATCAATAGGTTAACAAAATACAACATATTAAAATTCAAAATCAAAATATTTCAAATACAAAATACTAATATCCAAATACACTTTCAAATACAACATACTAATATCCAATTACAAAGTAATTCAAATATTAATCAATTGAAACTAATTGACTAGCTATCTCATCACGTAAATTATTCATATAATTAATGCCTTGTGAACCCCATTCTATATCATGAATAAACTGATCATCATTGTTACCACCTTGTGCTTCTGCAAACAATGTGTTCTCGTCGTATGCCATAAACAACTGATCATGAATGATGCATTATACAGCTCCGCAGCCCTTCTGTAAAAGTCAGCAACTTCACTCCATATGCTTAATTCAACAGCTAAAGCAGCAGCAGACTCCATATGCTTAGCAGCATCCCATGGTTTGACTTTTTGTTAAGTCTAAACAACTGTAAACACATATAATTCTCTAACAGAAAGACATGACTACTTTAAGAAGGATATGAAGAGAGCATTTCTTGTCCTTTTGAAGCTTTCTCAAATGCTACTTTTGCTTTCTCCTGTTTTTTAGCAAACCAAACGAATTAAACCAAACGATTATAAACAATAAGATAATATAACAAACTAAGGAACACTTTTTTCTTATGTAATATTCACTAGAAGATACAGATAAAGCCTATAATGCAATCGGAAATTCCTCATTAAGATATTGACTTAAATACTTATCACCTGCAGTATATATCACATACTATCTACACCATCCTACAATAAAACTTCTATCCAAGAACTAATATCAATTCTGAGTTCATGAAGAAAGAGGAAAAGCAAATGCATGCGTCTTCTGCCATGTAACAGACCTTGTTATCTCATTATCTGGATTAGAACAGCCTTGTCCCACATTTCCTGGAAAAAGCTGTTGCAAAGATTAAATTTAGATCTGTTTTTAAACGATATTCTTATAATTAACCTTTTTACAAATTGAACTATCTTTGACATAGACTTCTAAATGTGTCTATGAAAGCAGTTTGTATATCAGTTTCTAAATGCTTGTTCTAGATAAGGTCTCCATATCTCACTATCACTGCAATCTTTCACTATATATGCAATTCAATGGAACTACTTAATAAATTACTTAATGTTAAAAATCCTTAAAGCATCTCTACAAGTCTACAGTCCAAAACTAAAGTGAATCTTCTGATCTAAAACGAATCGACTTTTCTCAGGGGGTCCAAATCTCCCACGGAAGCATGATGCCAGGTTCATTATTGTAAATCATATATTCATATCATTCATACGTGATCAGCGTATCCAACACTTCACATCAATATGTCCCAATCAAATACTGCAATGTGATGAGAAGCGTTTGTACTCTTAACTAGCTTAATTAAATCCCTGAACCAAACAAATCACTATGATCATACTTCACTGAGAAACAAATCAACAATAGAAACAAGAAAGATCCAGGAATCAATATTCAAACCAATTTACAACCTAAACTATTACAACCTAAATCAATAATGCACAAGAATTGAAGAAATAAAAACTTTTTTCTCACCAATTGAAGAAATCAAACTGGTCTTGAATCGGTAGGTCTTGAACAGAGGGTGATCGCAGGCGTGGAACCGAGGGAACCGAGGCTGTGGAACCGAGGGTGATCGCAGGCGTGGTCGGAGGTCTTGAATCGAAAGGAAACCGAGGGTGACCGCAGTGGATCGAAGGTGAATCGGTGGTGAATCGAAGGGTCGTCGGCTGTGGTCGGAGGTCTTGAATCGAAGGGGATCGAAGGGGATCGAAGGTGATCGAAGGGGAAGATGAAGATCGAAGGTGGAAGATAGAACAGGCTGTTGTCGGAGGTCTTGAATCGAAGGGGATCGAAGGGGATCGAAGGTGATCGAAGGGGAAGATGAAGATCGAAGGGGAAGATGAAGATCGAAGGTGGAACTTGGAACAGGCTGTGGTCGGAGGTGGAAGATGAAGATCGAGGCTGAGGATGAAGATCGAAGGTGAGAGTGAAGATGGAAGATGAGGTTTTGTGAGCTCTGAATGGAAGATGAAGATCGAGGGTATTTGAGTCTGAAAGTTCATTCAGCGTGATTTTAGAGCTGAACCATTCAGCACTGAATGGTTCAGTTAAGAGGCGCCTTTTTTTCAAAACAAACACTCCTGCCTCTTAACGGTTAAGAGGTAGCCTCTTAATGGAACCATTAAGAGGCTACCAAACAGCCTCTTAACGCTTTATTTTAGTAGTAATCCCTTGATATAATACCATGCTGCAGTTCCATCTATAGATGAAATGAACTAATGATAAACAATAACAACAATACAAAACTAGCAAAACTCGCGCTACAAAGCGCCGGCACAATTGCTCGTTCATAATCAGATATCAACATCGAAAACAAAACATAAGATTAAGGAGAATTCACCATAATAATTCAGAACACATAAAGCAACCAAGGCTTTGAGCATCTTACCTTGTCATCAACATCAGTGAAGTTCCGCACATATTTAACTTCATAGCCCAAATGTTTCAAATACCTTAAGAAGATGTATATCATTAATCAGTTGATTAGAGTATACAAAGTTACAAACTGAACTGCATGAATAAAAAGATTCAAAATCAAAACTTTTTGCCAGCTTGAACTGGGATCGGAGCAATATTCATTTCAAATCTTAAACCAAAGAAGCTCCAATTCAATAACATTGCAAATTCTTTCACTCAATTGCAAAAATCCAACTACAACATGCAATCAGATTGTTACATTCAACTTATAGTAACATTACATACTCCAATCCAGATCCACTATCCACCATCCAATCCCAAACACAAACTGTTGATCAAATGCGTAACAATTACGCACAATGTCAACAGTAATCACCAATAACATACAACAAATAGATGAAGATAGAGTAGATGTACCGAAAGAGGACATCAAAGGCGACATAAGCACGAGCGTGACCTATGTGACTGAAGTCATAAGATGTAACGCCACAGACGTACATGGAGACTTTGCCGGGGACTAAGGGCTTGAATACCTCCTTCTGTTTGGTCATGGAGTTGTATATCTGAAACTCACGAGCTTCCGCCATTGTTGTCTCTCTCGATTGATTAGGTGTGTTTTGAGACGAAAGAGAAAACCCTAGCGAATAACCCCCTTCTGTTTCAGCTGTTGCAGAACCCCCCAAGTAGTGAAAACTTATATTGGGTTCCTATGTAATTTTTCATTGATGCCAAGACTTTATCACCTATGTTTAGTCTATTGTTTTTTTTTTTGTTTTTTTTTTTGGGTTTTTTTTAGTGTTACGAGCTTTTTTATTGGGAAAATGTGTATTTTTGGTCCACAACCGCGTAGATCTATAATTCATTAAGGGGCTGTTTGGTATGATCTGAATGATTAAGTGCTGAATGGTTAAGAGGTCTGAATGGTTAAGAGGCTCTGAACCAGTAAGTGCTGAACCAAAATGTGCTGTTTGGTTGAATCTCTGAATGACTGTACAAAATGACAAATTTACCCCTCTGAATTATTTTGGGCTGAATAAAATGTATCTGTTTGGTTAGATGTCTGAATGACTGTACGTGAATGATCAATAGGTTAACAAAATACAACATATTAAAATTCAAAATCAAAATATTTCAAATACAAAATACTAATATCCAAATACACTTTCAAATACAACATACTAATATCCAATTACAAAGTAATTCAAATATTAATCAATTGAAACTAATTGACTAGCTATCTCATCACGTAAATTATTCATATAATTAATGCCTTGTGAACCCCATTCTATATCATGAATAAACTGATCATCATTGTTACCACCTTGTGCTTCTGCAAACAATGTGTTCTCGTCGTATGCCATAAACAACTGATCATGAATGATGCATTATACAGCTCCGCAGCCCTTCTGTAAAAGTCAGCAACTTCACTCCATATGCTTAATTCAACAGCTAAAGCAGCAGCAGACTCCATATGCTTAGCAGCATCCCATGGTTTGACTTTTTGTTAAGTCTAAACAACTGTAAACACATATAATTCTCTAACAGAAAGACATGACTACTTTAAGAAGGATATGAAGAGAGCATTTCTTGTCCTTTTGAAGCTTTCTCAAATGCTACTTTTGCTTTCTCCTGTTTTTTAGCAAACCAAACGAATTAAACCAAACGATTATAAACAATAAGATAATATAACAAACTAAGGAACACTTTTTTCTTATGTAATATTCACTAGAAGATACAGATAAAGCCTATAATGCAATCGGAAATTCCTCATTAAGATATTGACTTAAATACTTATCACCTGCAGTATATATCACATACTATCTACACCATCCTACAATAAAACTTCTATCCAAGAACTAATATCAATTCTGAGTTCATGAAGAAAGAGGAAAAGCAAATGCATGCGTCTTCTGCCATGTAACAGACCTTGTTATCTCATTATCTGGATTAGAACAGCCTTGTCCCACATTTCCTGGAAAAAGCTGTTGCAAAGATTAAATTTAGATCTGTTTTTAAACGATATTCTTATAATTAACCTTTTTACAAATTGAACTATCTTTGACATAGACTTCTAAATGTGTCTATGAAAGCAGTTTGTATATCAGTTTCTAAATGCTTGTTCTAGATAAGGTCTCCATATCTCACTATCACTGCAATCTTTCACTATATATGCAATTCAATGGAACTACTTAATAAATTACTTAATGTTAAAAATCCTTAAAGCATCTCTACAAGTCTACAGTCCAAAACTAAAGTGAATCTTCTGATCTAAAACGAATCGACTTTTCTCAGGGGGTCCAAATCTCCCACGGAAGCATGATGCCAGGTTCATTATTGTAAATCATATATTCATATCATTCATACGTGATCAGCGTATCCAACACTTCACATCAATATGTCCCAATCAAATACTGCAATGTGATGAGAAGCGTTTGTACTCTTAACTAGCTTAATTAAATCCCTGAACCAAACAAATCACTATGATCATACTTCACTGAGAAACAAATCAACAATAGAAACAAGAAAGATCCAGGAATCAATATTCAAACCAATTTACAACCTAAACTATTACAACCTAAATCAATAATGCACAAGAATTGAAGAAATAAAAACTTTTTTCTCACCAATTGAAGAAATCAAACTGGTCTTGAATCGGTAGGTCTTGAACAGAGGGTGATCGCAGGCGTGGAACCGAGGGAACCGAGGCTGTGGAACCGAGGGTGATCGCAGGCGTGGTCGGAGGTCTTGAATCGAAAGGAAACCGAGGGTGACCGCAGTGGATCGAAGGTGAATCGGTGGTGAATCGAAGGGTCGTCGGCTGTGGTCGGAGGTCTTGAATCGAAGGGGATCGAAGGGGATCGAAGGTGATCGAAGGGGAAGATGAAGATCGAAGGTGGAAGATAGAACAGGCTGTTGTCGGAGGTCTTGAATCGAAGGGGATCGAAGGGGATCGAAGGTGATCGAAGGGGAAGATGAAGATCGAAGGGGAAGATGAAGATCGAAGGTGGAACTTGGAACAGGCTGTGGTCGGAGGTGGAAGATGAAGATCGAGGCTGAGGATGAAGATCGAAGGTGAGAGTGAAGATGGAAGATGAGGTTTTGTGAGCTCTGAATGGAAGATGAAGATCGAGGGTATTTGAGTCTGAAAGTTCATTCAGCGTGATTTTAGAGCTGAACCATTCAGCACTGAATGGTTCAGTTAAGAGGCGCCTTTTTTTCAAAACAAACACTCCTGCCTCTTAACGGTTAAGAGGTAGCCTCTTAATGGAACCATTAAGAGGCTACCAAACAGCCTCTTAACGCTTTATTTTAGTAGTAATCCCTTGATATAATACCATGCTGCAGTTCCATCTATAGATGAAATGAACTAATGATAAACAATAACAACAATACAAAACTAGCAAAACTCGCGCTACAAAGCGCCGGCACAATTGCTCGTTCATAATCAGATATCAACATCGAAAACAAAACATAAGATTAAGGAGAATTCACCATAATAATTCAGAACACATAAAGCAACCAAGGCTTTGAGCATCTTACCTTGTCATCAACATCAGTGAAGTTCCGCACATATTTAACTTCATAGCCCAAATGTTTCAAATACCTTAAGAAGATGTATATCATTAATCAGTTGATTAGAGTATACAAAGTTACAAACTGAACTGCATGAATAAAAAGATTCAAAATCAAAACTTTTTGCCAGCTTGAACTGGGATCGGAGCAATATTCATTTCAAATCTTAAACCAAAGAAGCTCCAATTCAATAACATTGCAAATTCTTTCACTCAATTGCAAAAATCCAACTACAACATGCAATCAGATTGTTACATTCAACTTATAGTAACATTACATACTCCAATCCAGATCCACTATCCACCATCCAATCCCAAACACAAACTGTTGATCAAATGCGTAACAATTACGCACAATGTCAACAGTAATCACCAATAACATACAACAAATAGATGAAGATAGAGTAGATGTACCGAAAGAGGACATCAAAGGCGACATAAGCACGAGCGTGACCTATGTGACTGAAGTCATAAGATGTAACGCCACAGACGTACATGGAGACTTTGCCGGGGACTAAGGGCTTGAATACCTCCTTCTGTTTGGTCATGGAGTTGTATATCTGAAACTCACGAGCTTCCGCCATTGTTGTCTCTCTCGATTGATTAGGTGTGTTTTGAGACGAAAGAGAAAACCCTAGCGAATAACCCCCTTCTGTTTCAGCTGTTGCAGAACCCCCCAAGTAGTGAAAACTTATATTGGGTTCCTATGTAATTTTTCATTGATGCCAAGACTTTATCACCTATGTTTAGTCTATTGTTTTTTTGTTTTGTTTTTTTTTTTTGGGTTTTTTTTAGTGTTACGAGCTTTTTTATTGGGAAAATGTGTATTTTTGGTCCACAACCGCGTAGATCTATAATTCATTAAGGGGCTGTTTGGTATGATCTGAATGATTAAGTGCTGAATGGTTAAGAGGTCTGAATGGTTAAGAGGCTCTGAACCAGTAAGTGCTGAACCAAAATGTGCTGTTTGGTTGAATCTCTGAATGACTGTACAAAATGACAAATTTACCCCTCTGAATTATTTTGGGCTGAATAAAATGTATCTGTTTGGTTAGATGTCTGAATGACTGTACGTGAATGATCAATAGGTTAACAAAATACAACATATTAAAATTCAAAATCAAAATATTTCAAATACAAAATACTAATATCCAAATACACTTTCAAATACAACATACTAATATCCAATTACAAAGTAATTCAAATATTAATCAATTGAAACTAATTGACTAGCTATCTCATCACGTAAATTATTCATATAATTAATGCCTTGTGAACCCCATTCTATATCATGAATAAACTGATCATCATTGTTACCACCTTGTGCTTCTGCAAACAATGTGTTCTCGTCGTATGCCATAAACAACTGATCATGAATGATGCATTATACAGCTCCGCAGCCCTTCTGTAAAAGTCAGCAACTTCACTCCATATGCTTAATTCAACAGCTAAAGCAGCAGCAGACTCCATATGCTTAGCAGCATCCCATGGTTTGACTTTTTGTTAAGTCTAAACAACTGTAAACACATATAATTCTCTAACAGAAAGACATGACTACTTTAAGAAGGATATGAAGAGAGCATTTCTTGTCCTTTTGAAGCTTTCTCAAATGCTACTTTTGCTTTCTCCTGTTTTTTAGCAAACCAAACGAATTAAACCAAACGATTATAAACAATAAGATAATATAACAAACTAAGGAACACTTTTTTCTTATGTAATATTCACTAGAAGATACAGATAAAGCCTATAATGCAATCGGAAATTCCTCATTAAGATATTGACTTAAATACTTATCACCTGCAGTATATATCACATACTATCTACACCATCCTACAATAAAACTTCTATCCAAGAACTAATATCAATTCTGAGTTCATGAAGAAAGAGGAAAAGCAAATGCATGCGTCTTCTGCCATGTAACAGACCTTGTTATCTCATTATCTGGATTAGAACAGCCTTGTCCCACATTTCCTGGAAAAAGCTGTTGCAAAGATTAAATTTAGATCTGTTTTTAAACGATATTCTTATAATTAACCTTTTTACAAATTGAACTATCTTTGACATAGACTTCTAAATGTGTCTATGAAAGCAGTTTGTATATCAGTTTCTAAATGCTTGTTCTAGATAAGGTCTCCATATCTCACTATCACTGCAATCTTTCACTATATATGCAATTCAATGGAACTACTTAATAAATTACTTAATGTTAAAAATCCTTAAAGCATCTCTACAAGTCTACAGTCCAAAACTAAAGTGAATCTTCTGATCTAAAACGAATCGACTTTTCTCAGGGGGTCCAAATCTCCCACGGAAGCATGATGCCAGGTTCATTATTGTAAATCATATATTCATATCATTCATACGTGATCAGCGTATCCAACACTTCACATCAATATGTCCCAATCAAATACTGCAATGTGATGAGAAGCGTTTGTACTCTTAACTAGCTTAATTAAATCCCTGAACCAAACAAATCACTATGATCATACTTCACTGAGAAACAAATCAACAATAGAAACAAGAAAGATCCAGGAATCAATATTCAAACCAATTTACAACCTAAACTATTACAACCTAAATCAATAATGCACAAGAATTGAAGAAATAAAAACTTTTTTCTCACCAATTGAAGAAATCAAACTGGTCTTGAATCGGTAGGTCTTGAACAGAGGGTGATCGCAGGCGTGGAACCGAGGGAACCGAGGCTGTGGAACCGAGGGTGATCGCAGGCGTGGTCGGAGGTCTTGAATCGAAAGGAAACCGAGGGTGACCGCAGTGGATCGAAGGTGAATCGGTGGTGAATCGAAGGGTCGTCGGCTGTGGTCGGAGGTCTTGAATCGAAGGGGATCGAAGGGGATCGAAGGTGATCGAAGGGGAAGATGAAGATCGAAGGTGGAAGATAGAACAGGCTGTTGTCGGAGGTCTTGAATCGAAGGGGATCGAAGGGATCGAAGGGGAAAGATGAAGATCGAAGGGGAAGATGAAGATCGAAGGTGGAACTTGGAACAGGCTGTGGTCGGAGGTGGAAGATGAAGATCGAGGCTGAGGATGAAGATCGAAGGTGAGAGTGAAGATGGAAGATGAGGTTTTGTGAGCTCTGAATGGAAGATGAAGATCGAGGGTATTTGAGTCTGAAAGTTCATTCAGCGTGATTTTAGAGCTGAACCATTCAGCACTGAATGGTTCAGTTAAGAGGCGCCTTTTTTTCAAAACAAACACTCCTGCCTCTTAACGGTTAAGAGGTAGCCTCTTAATGGAACCATTAAGAGGCTACCAAACAGCCTCTTAACGCTTTATTTTAGTAGTAATCCCTTGATATAATACCATGCTGCAGTTCCATCTATAGATGAAATGAACTAATGATAAACAATAACAACAATACAAAACTAGCAAAACTCGCGCTACAAAGCGCCGGCACAATTGCTCGTTCATAATCAGATATCAACATCGAAAACAAAACATAAGATTAAGGAGAATTCACCATAATAATTCAGAACACATAAAGCAACCAAGGCTTTGAGCATCTTACCTTGTCATCAACATCAGTGAAGTTCCGCACATATTTAACTTCATAGCCCAAATGTTTCAAATACCTTAAGAAGATGTATATCATTAATCAGTTGATTAGAGTATACAAAGTTACAAACTGAACTGCATGAATAAAAAGATTCAAAATCAAAACTTTTTGCCAGCTTGAACTGGGATCGGAGCAATATTCATTTCAAATCTTAAACCAAAGAAGCTCCAATTCAATAACATTGCAAATTCTTTCACTCAATTGCAAAAATCCAACTACAACATGCAATCAGATTGTTACATTCAACTTATAGTAACATTACATACTCCAATCCAGATCCACTATCCACCATCCAATCCCAAACACAAACTGTTGATCAAATGCGTAACAATTACGCACAATGTCAACAGTAATCACCAATAACATACAACAAATAGATGAAGATAGAGTAGATGTACCGAAAGAGGACATCAAAGGCGACATAAGCACGAGCGTGACCTATGTGACTGAAGTCATAAGATGTAACGCCACAGACGTACATGGAGACTTTGCCGGGGACTAAGGGCTTGAATACCTCCTTCTGTTTGGTCATGGAGTTGTATATCTGAAACTCACGAGCTTCCGCCATTGTTGTCTCTCTCGATTGATTAGGTGTGTTTTGAGACGAAAGAGAAAACCCTAGCGAATAACCCCTTCTGTTTCAGCTGTTGCAGAACCCCCCAAGTAGTGAAAACTTATATTGGGTTCCTATGTAATTTTTCATTGATGCCAAGACTTTATCACCTATGTTTAGTCTATTGTTTTTTTTTTGTTTTTTTTTTTTGGGTTTTTTTTAGTGTTACGAGCTTTTTTATTGGGAAAATGTGTATTTTTGGTCCACAACCGCGTAGATCTATAATTCATTAAGGGGCTGTTTGGTATGATCTGAATGATTAAGTGCTGAATGGTTAAGAGGTCTGAATGGTTAAGAGGCTCTGAACCAGTAAGTGCTGAACCAAAATGTGCTGTTTGGTTGAATCTCTGAATGACTGTACAAAATGACAAATTTACCCCTCTGAATTATTTTGGGCTGAATAAAATGTATCTGTTTGGTTAGATGTCTGAATGACTGTACGTGAATGATCAATAGGTTAACAAAATACAACATATTAAAATTCAAAATCAAAATATTTCAAATACAAAATACTAATATCCAAATACACTTTCAAATACAACATACTAATATCCAATTACAAAGTAATTCAAATATTAATCAATTGAAACTAATTGACTAGCTATCTCATCACGTAAATTATTCATATAATTAATGCCTTGTGAACCCCATTCTATATCATGAATAAACTGATCATCATTGTTACCACCTTGTGCTTCTGCAAACAATGTGTTCTCGTCGTATGCCATAAACAACTGATCATGAATGATGCATTATACAGCTCCGCAGCCCTTCTGTAAAAGTCAGCAACTTCACTCCATATGCTTAATTCAACAGCTAAAGCAGCAGCAGACTCCATATGCTTAGCAGCATCCCATGGTTTGACTTTTTGTTAAGTCTAAACAACTGTAAACACATATAATTCTCTAACAGAAAGACATGACTACTTTAAGAAGGATATGAAGAGAGCATTTCTTGTCCTTTTGAAGCTTTCTCAAATGCTACTTTTGCTTTCTCCTGTTTTTTAGCAAACCAAACGAATTAAACCAAACGATTATAAACAATAAGATAATATAACAAACTAAGGAACACTTTTTTCTTATGTAATATTCACTAGAAGATACAGATAAAGCCTATAATGCAATCGGAAATTCCTCATTAAGATATTGACTTAAATACTTATCACCTGCAGTATATATCACATACTATCTACACCATCCTACAATAAAACTTCTATCCAAGAACTAATATCAATTCTGAGTTCATGAAGAAAGAGGAAAAGCAAATGCATGCGTCTTCTGCCATGTAACAGACCTTGTTATCTCATTATCTGGATTAGAACAGCCTTGTCCCACATTTCCTGGAAAAAGCTGTTGCAAAGATTAAATTTAGATCTGTTTTTAAACGATATTCTTATAATTAACCTTTTTACAAATTGAACTATCTTTGACATAGACTTCTAAATGTGTCTATGAAAGCAGTTTGTATATCAGTTTCTAAATGCTTGTTCTAGATAAGGTCTCCATATCTCACTATCACTGCAATCTTTCACTATATATGCAATTCAATGGAACTACTTAATAAATTACTTAATGTTAAAAATCCTTAAAGCATCTCTACAAGTCTACAGTCCAAAACTAAAGTGAATCTTCTGATCTAAAACGAATCGACTTTTCTCAGGGGGTCCAAATCTCCCACGGAAGCATGATGCCAGGTTCATTATTGTAAATCATATATTCATATCATTCATACGTGATCAGCGTATCCAACACTTCACATCAATATGTCCCAATCAAATACTGCAATGTGATGAGAAGCGTTTGTACTCTTAACTAGCTTAATTAAATCCCTGAACCAAACAAATCACTATGATCATACTTCACTGAGAAACAAATCAACAATAGAAACAAGAAAGATCCAGGAATCAATATTCAAACCAATTTACAACCTAAACTATTACAACCTAAATCAATAATGCACAAGAATTGAAGAAATAAAAACTTTTTTCTCACCAATTGAAGAAATCAAACTGGTCTTGAATCGGTAGGTCTTGAACAGAGGGTGATCGCAGGCGTGGAACCGAGGGAACCGAGGCTGTGGAACCGAGGGTGATCGCAGGCGTGGTCGGAGGTCTTGAATCGAAAGGAAACCGAGGGTGACCGCAGTGGATCGAAGGTGAATCGGTGGTGAATCGAAGGGTCGTCGGCTGTGGTCGGAGGTCTTGAATCGAAGGGGATCGAAGGGGATCGAAGGTGATCGAAGGGGAAGATGAAGATCGAAGGTGGAAGATAGAACAGGCTGTTGTCGGAGGTCTTGAATCGAAGGGGATCGAAGGTGATCGAAGGGGAAGATGAAGATCGAAGGGGAAGATGAAGATCGAAGGTGGAACTTGGAACAGGCTGTGGTCGGAGGTGGAAGATGAAGATCGAGGCTGAGGATGAAGATCGAAGGTGAGAGTGAAGATGGAAGATGAGGTTTTGTGAGCTCTGAATGGAAGATGAAGATCGAGGGTATTTGAGTCTGAAAGTTCATTCAGCGTGATTTTAGAGCTGAACCATTCAGCACTGAATGGTTCAGTTAAGAGGCGCCTTTTTTTCAAAACAAACACTCCTGCCTCTTAACGGTTAAGAGGTAGCCTCTTAATGGAACCATTAAGAGGCTACCAAACAGCCTCTTAACGCTTTATTTTAGTAGTAATCCCTTGATATAATACCATGCTGCAGTTCCATCTATAGATGAAATGAACTAATGATAAACAATAACAACAATACAAAACTAGCAAAACTCGCGCTACAAAGCGCCGGCACAATTGCTCGTTCATAATCAGATATCAACATCGAAAACAAAACATAAGATTAAGGAGAATTCACCATAATAATTCAGAACACATAAAGCAACCAAGGCTTTGAGCATCTTACCTTGTCATCAACATCAGTGAAGTTCCGCACATATTTAACTTCATAGCCCAAATGTTTCAAATACCTTAAGAAGATGTATATCATTAATCAGTTGATTAGAGTATACAAAGTTACAAACTGAACTGCATGAATAAAAAGATTCAAAATCAAAACTTTTTGCCAGCTTGAACTGGGATCGGAGCAATATTCATTTCAAATCTTAAACCAAAGAAGCTCCAATTCAATAACATTGCAAATTCTTTCACTCAATTGCAAAAATCCAACTACAACATGCAATCAGATTGTTACATTCAACTTATAGTAACATTACATACTCCAATCCAGATCCACTATCCACCATCCAATCCCAAACACAAACTGTTGATCAAATGCGTAACAATTACGCACAATGTCAACAGTAATCACCAATAACATACAACAAATAGATGAAGATAGAGTAGATGTACCGAAAGAGGACATCAAAGGCGACATAAGCACGAGCGTGACCTATGTGACTGAAGTCATAAGATGTAACGCCACAGACGTACATGGAGACTTTGCCGGGGACTAAGGGCTTGAATACCTCCTTCTGTTTGGTCATGGAGTTGTATATCTGAAACTCACGAGCTTCCGCCATTGTTGTCTCTCTCGATTGATTAGGTGTGTTTTGAGACGAAAGAGAAAACCCTAGCGAATAACCCCCTTCTGTTTCAGCTGTTGCAGAACCCCCCAAGTAGTGAAAACTTATATTGGGTTCCTATGTAATTTTTCATTGATGCCAAGACTTTATCACCTATGTTTAGTCTATTGTTTTTTTTTTGTTTTTTTTTTTGGGTTTTTTTTAGTGTTACGAGCTTTTTTATTGGGAAAATGTGTATTTTTGGTCCACAACCGCGTAGATCTATAATTCATTAAGGGGCTGTTTGGTATGATCTGAATGATTAAGTGCTGAATGGTTAAGAGGTCTGAATGGTTAAGAGGCTCTGAACCAGTAAGTGCTGAACCAAAATGTGCTGTTTGGTTGAATCTCTGAATGACTGTACAAAATGACAAATTTACCCCTCTGAATTATTTTGGGCTGAATAAAATGTATCTGTTTGGTTAGATGTCTGAATGACTGTACGTGAATGATCAATAGGTTAACAAAATACAACATATTAAAATTCAAAATCAAAATATTTCAAATACAAAATACTAATATCCAAATACACTTTCAAATACAACATACTAATATCCAATTACAAAGTAATTCAAATATTAATCAATTGAAACTAATTGACTAGCTATCTCATCACGTAAATTATTCATATAATTAATGCCTTGTGAACCCCATTCTATATCATGAATAAACTGATCATCATTGTTACCACCTTGTGCTTCTGCAAACAATGTGTTCTCGTCGTATGCCATAAACAACTGATCATGAATGATGCATTATACAGCTCCGCAGCCCTTCTGTAAAAGTCAGCAACTTCACTCCATATGCTTAATTCAACAGCTAAAGCAGCAGCAGACTCCATATGCTTAGCAGCATCCCATGGTTTGACTTTTTGTTAAGTCTAAACAACTGTAAACACATATAATTCTCTAACAGAAAGACATGACTACTTTAAGAAGGATATGAAGAGAGCATTTCTTGTCCTTTTGAAGCTTTCTCAAATGCTACTTTTGCTTTCTCCTGTTTTTTAGCAAACCAAACGAATTAAACCAAACGATTATAAACAATAAGATAATATAACAAACTAAGGAACACTTTTTTCTTATGTAATATTCACTAGAAGATACAGATAAAGCCTATAATGCAATCGGAAATTCCTCATTAAGATATTGACTTAAATACTTATCACCTGCAGTATATATCACATACTATCTACACCATCCTACAATAAAACTTCTATCCAAGAACTAATATCAATTCTGAGTTCATGAAGAAAGAGGAAAAGCAAATGCATGCGTCTTCTGCCATGTAACAGACCTTGTTATCTCATTATCTGGATTAGAACAGCCTTGTCCCACATTTCCTGGAAAAAGCTGTTGCAAAGATTAAATTTAGATCTGTTTTTAAACGATATTCTTATAATTAACCTTTTTACAAATTGAACTATCTTTGACATAGACTTCTAAATGTGTCTATGAAAGCAGTTTGTATATCAGTTTCTAAATGCTTGTTCTAGATAAGGTCTCCATATCTCACTATCACTGCAATCTTTCACTATATATGCAATTCAATGGAACTACTTAATAAATTACTTAATGTTAAAAATCCTTAAAGCATCTCTACAAGTCTACAGTCCAAAACTAAAGTGAATCTTCTGATCTAAAACGAATCGACTTTTCTCAGGGGGTCCAAATCTCCCACGGAAGCATGATGCCAGGTTCATTATTGTAAATCATATATTCATATCATTCATACGTGATCAGCGTATCCAACACTTCACATCAATATGTCCCAATCAAATACTGCAATGTGATGAGAAGCGTTTGTACTCTTAACTAGCTTAATTAAATCCCTGAACCAAACAAATCACTATGATCATACTTCACTGAGAAACAAATCAACAATAGAAACAAGAAAGATCCAGGAATCAATATTCAAACCAATTTACAACCTAAACTATTACAACCTAAATCAATAATGCACAAGAATTGAAGAAATAAAAACTTTTTTCTCACCAATTGAAGAAATCAAACTGGTCTTGAATCGGTAGGTCTTGAACAGAGGGTGATCGCAGGCGTGGAACCGAGGGAACCGAGGCTGTGGAACCGAGGGTGATCGCAGGCGTGGTCGGAGGTCTTGAATCGAAAGGAAACCGAGGGTGACCGCAGTGGATCGAAGGTGAATCGGTGGTGAATCGAAGGGTCGTCGGCTGTGGTCGGAGGTCTTGAATCGAAGGGGATCGAAGGGGATCGAAGGTGATCGAAGGGGAAGATGAAGATCGAAGGTGGAAGATAGAACAGGCTGTTGTCGGAGGTCTTGAATCGAAGGGGATCGAAGGGGATCGAAGGTGATCGAAGGGGAAGATGAAGATCGAAGGGGAAGATGAAGATCGAAGGTGGAACTTGGAACAGGCTGTGGTCGGAGGTGGAAGATGAAGATCGAGGCTGAGGATGAAGATCGAAGGTGAGAGTGAAGATGGAAGATGAGGTTTTGTGAGCTCTGAATGGAAGATGAAGATCGAGGGTATTTGAGTCTGAAAGTTCATTCAGCGTGATTTTAGAGCTGAACCATTCAGCACTGAATGGTTCAGTTAAGAGGCGCCTTTTTTTCAAAACAAACACTCCTGCCTCTTAACGGTTAAGAGGTAGCCTCTTAATGGAACCATTAAGAGGCTACCAAACAGCCTCTTAACGCTTTATTTTAGTAGTAATCCCTTGATATAATACCATGCTGCAGTTCCATCTATAGATGAAATGAACTAATGATAAACAATAACAACAATACAAAACTAGCAAAACTCGCGCTACAAAGCGCCGGCACAATTGCTCGTTCATAATCAGATATCAACATCGAAAACAAAACATAAGATTAAGGAGAATTCACCATAATAATTCAGAACACATAAAGCAACCAAGGCTTTGAGCATCTTACCTTGTCATCAACATCAGTGAAGTTCCGCACATATTTAACTTCATAGCCCAAATGTTTCAAATACCTTAAGAAGATGTATATCATTAATCAGTTGATTAGAGTATACAAAGTTACAAACTGAACTGCATGAATAAAAAGATTCAAAATCAAACTTTTTGCCAGCTTGAACTGGGATCGGAGCAATATTCATTTCAAATCTTAAACCAAAGAAGCTCCAATTCAATAACATTGCAAATTCTTTCACTCAATTGCAAAAATCCAACTACAACATGCAATCAGATTGTTACATTCAACTTATAGTAACATTACATACTCCAATCCAGATCCACTATCCACCATCCAATCCCAAACACAAACTGTTGATCAAATGCGTAACAATTACGCACAATGTCAACAGTAATCACCAATAACATACAACAAATAGATGAAGATAGAGTAGATGTACCGAAAGAGGACATCAAAGGCGACATAAGCACGAGCGTGACCTATGTGACTGAAGTCATAAGATGTAACGCCACAGACGTACATGGAGACTTTGCCGGGGACTAAGGGCTTGAATACCTCCTTCTGTTTGGTCATGGAGTTGTATATCTGAAACTCACGAGCTTCCGCCATTGTTGTCTCTCTCGATTGATTAGGTGTGTTTTGAGACGAAAGAGAAAACCCTAGCGAATAACCCCTTCTGTTTCAGCTGTTGCAGAACCCCCCAAGTAGTGAAAACTTATATTGGGTTCCTATGTAATTTTTCATTGATGCCAAGACTTTATCACCTATGTTTAGTCTATTGTTTTTTTTTTTGTTTTTTTTTTTTGGGTTTTTTTTAGTGTTACGAGCTTTTTTATTGGGAAAATGTGTATTTTTGGTCCACAACCGCGTAGATCTATAATTCATTAAGGGGCTGTTTGGTATGATCTGAATGATTAAGTGCTGAATGGTTAAGAGGTCTGAATGGTTAAGAGGCTCTGAACCAGTAAGTGCTGAACCAAAATGTGCTGTTTGGTTGAATCTCTGAATGACTGTACAAAATGACAAATTTACCCCTCTGAATTATTTTGGGCTGAATAAAATGTATCTGTTTGGTTAGATGTCTGAATGACTGTACGTGAATGATCAATAGGTTAACAAAATACAACATATTAAAATTCAAAATCAAAATATTTCAAATACAAAATACTAATATCCAAATACACTTTCAAATACAACATACTAATATCCAATTACAAAGTAATTCAAATATTAATCAATTGAAACTAATTGACTAGCTATCTCATCACGTAAATTATTCATATAATTAATGCCTTGTGAACCCCATTCTATATCATGAATAAACTGATCATCATTGTTACCACCTTGTGCTTCTGCAAACAATGTGTTCTCGTCGTATGCCATAAACAACTGATCATGAATGATGCATTATACAGCTCCGCAGCCCTTCTGTAAAAGTCAGCAACTTCACTCCATATGCTTAATTCAACAGCTAAAGCAGCAGCAGACTCCATATGCTTAGCAGCATCCCATGGTTTGACTTTTTGTTAAGTCTAAACAACTGTAAACACATATAATTCTCTAACAGAAAGACATGACTACTTTAAGAAGGATATGAAGAGAGCATTTCTTGTCCTTTTGAAGCTTTCTCAAATGCTACTTTTGCTTTCTCCTGTTTTTTAGCAAACCAAACGAATTAAACCAAACGATTATAAACAATAAGATAATATAACAAACTAAGGAACACTTTTTTCTTATGTAATATTCACTAGAAGATACAGATAAAGCCTATAATGCAATCGGAAATTCCTCATTAAGATATTGACTTAAATACTTATCACCTGCAGTATATATCACATACTATCTACACCATCCTACAATAAAACTTCTATCCAAGAACTAATATCAATTCTGAGTTCATGAAGAAAGAGGAAAAGCAAATGCATGCGTCTTCTGCCATGTAACAGACCTTGTTATCTCATTATCTGGATTAGAACAGCCTTGTCCCACATTTCCTGGAAAAAGCTGTTGCAAAGATTAAATTTAGATCTGTTTTTAAACGATATTCTTATAATTAACCTTTTTACAAATTGAACTATCTTTGACATAGACTTCTAAATGTGTCTATGAAAGCAGTTTGTATATCAGTTTCTAAATGCTTGTTCTAGATAAGGTCTCCATATCTCACTATCACTGCAATCTTTCACTATATATGCAATTCAATGGAACTACTTAATAAATTACTTAATGTTAAAAATCCTTAAAGCATCTCTACAAGTCTACAGTCCAAAACTAAAGTGAATCTTCTGATCTAAAACGAATCGACTTTTCTCAGGGGGTCCAAATCTCCCACGGAAGCATGATGCCAGGTTCATTATTGTAAATCATATATTCATATCATTCATACGTGATCAGCGTATCCAACACTTCACATCAATATGTCCCAATCAAATACTGCAATGTGATGAGAAGCGTTTGTACTCTTAACTAGCTTAATTAAATCCCTGAACCAAACAAATCACTATGATCATACTTCACTGAGAAACAAATCAACAATAGAAACAAGAAAGATCCAGGAATCAATATTCAAACCAATTTACAACCTAAACTATTACAACCTAAATCAATAATGCACAAGAATTGAAGAAATAAAAACTTTTTTCTCACCAATTGAAGAAATCAAACTGGTCTTGAATCGGTAGGTCTTGAACAGAGGGTGATCGCAGGCGTGGAACCGAGGGAACCGAGGCTGTGGAACCGAGGGTGATCGCAGGCGTGGTCGGAGGTCTTGAATCGAAAGGAAACCGAGGGTGACCGCAGTGGATCGAAGGTGAATCGGTGGTGAATCGAAGGGTCGTCGGCTGTGGTCGGAGGTCTTGAATCGAAGGGGATCGAAGGGGATCGAAGGTGATCGAAGGGGAAGATGAAGATCGAAGGTGGAAGATAGAACAGGCTGTTGTCGGAGGTCTTGAATCGAAGGGGATCGAAGGGGATCGAAGGTGATCGAAGGGGAAGATGAAGATCGAAGGGGAAGATGAAGATCGAAGGTGGAACTTGGAACAGGCTGTGGTCGGAGGTGGAAGATGAAGATCGAGGCTGAGGATGAAGATCGAAGGTGAGAGTGAAGATGGAAGATGAGGTTTTGTGAGCTCTGAATGGAAGATGAAGATCGAGGGTATTTGAGTCTGAAAGTTCATTCAGCGTGATTTTAGAGCTGAACCATTCAGCACTGAATGGTTCAGTTAAGAGGCGCCTTTTTTTCAAAACAAACACTCCTGCCTCTTAACGGTTAAGAGGTAGCCTCTTAATGGAACCATTAAGAGGCTACCAAACAGCCTCTTAACGCTTTATTTTAGTAGTAATCCCTTGATATAATACCATGCTGCAGTTCCATCTATAGATGAAATGAACTAATGATAAACAATAACAACAATACAAAACTAGCAAAACTCGCGCTACAAAGCGCCGGCACAATTGCTCGTTCATAATCAGATATCAACATCGAAAACAAAACATAAGATTAAGGAGAATTCACCATAATAATTCAGAACACATAAAGCAACCAAGGCTTTGAGCATCTTACCTTGTCATCAACATCAGTGAAGTTCCGCACATATTTAACTTCATAGCCCAAATGTTTCAAATACCTTAAGAAGATGTATATCATTAATCAGTTGATTAGAGTATACAAAGTTACAAACTGAACTGCATGAATAAAAAGATTCAAAATCAAACTTTTTGCCAGCTTGAACTGGGATCGGAGCAATATTCATTTCAAATCTTAAACCAAAGAAGCTCCAATTCAATAACATTGCAAATTCTTTCACTCAATTGCAAAAATCCAACTACAACATGCAATCAGATTGTTACATTCAACTTATAGTAACATTACATACTCCAATCCAGATCCACTATCCACCATCCAATCCAAACACAAACTGTTGATCAAATGCGTAACAATTACGCACAATGTCAACAGTAATCACCAATAACATACAACAAATAGATGAAGATAGAGTAGATGTACCGAAAGAGGACATCAAAGGCGACATAAGCACGAGCGTGACCTATGTGACTGAAGTCATAAGATGTAACGCCACAGACGTACATGGAGACTTTGCCGGGGACTAAGGGCTTGAATACCTCCTTCTGTTTGGTCATGGAGTTGTATATCTGAAACTCACGAGCTTCCGCCATTGTTGTCTCTCTCGATTGATTAGGTGTGTTTTGAGACGAAAGAGAAAACCCTAGCGAATAACCCCCTTCTGTTTCAGCTGTTGCAGAACCCCCCAAGTAGTGAAAACTTATATTGGGTTCCTATGTAATTTTTCATTGATGCCAAGACTTTATCACCTATGTTTAGTCTATTGTTTTTTTGTTTTGTTTTTTTTTTTTTGGGTTTTTTTTAGTGTTACGAGCTTTTTTATTGGGAAAATGTGTATTTTTGGTCCACAACCGCGTAGATCTATAATTCATTAAGGGGCTGTTTGGTATGATCTGAATGATTAAGTGCTGAATGGTTAAGAGGTCTGAATGGTTAAGAGGCTCTGAACCAGTAAGTGCTGAACCAAAATGTGCTGTTTGGTTGAATCTCTGAATGACTGTACAAAATGACAAATTTACCCCTCTGAATTATTTTGGGCTGAATAAAATGTATCTGTTTGGTTAGATGTCTGAATGACTGTACGTGAATGATCAATAGGTTAACAAAATACAACATATTAAAATTCAAAATCAAAATATTTCAAATACAAAATACTAATATCCAAATACACTTTCAAATACAACATACTAATATCCAATTACAAAGTAATTCAAATATTAATCAATTGAAACTAATTGACTAGCTATCTCATCACGTAAATTATTCATATAATTAATGCCTTGTGAACCCCATTCTATATCATGAATAAACTGATCATCATTGTTACCACCTTGTGCTTCTGCAAACAATGTGTTCTCGTCGTATGCCATAAACAACTGATCATGAATGATGCATTATACAGCTCCGCAGCCCTTCTGTAAAAGTCAGCAACTTCACTCCATATGCTTAATTCAACAGCTAAAGCAGCAGCAGACTCCATATGCTTAGCAGCATCCCATGGTTTGACTTTTTGTTAAGTCTAAACAACTGTAAACACATATAATTCTCTAACAGAAAGACATGACTACTTTAAGAAGGATATGAAGAGAGCATTTCTTGTCCTTTTGAAGCTTTCTCAAATGCTACTTTTGCTTTCTCCTGTTTTTTAGCAAACCAAACGAATTAAACCAAACGATTATAAACAATAAGATAATATAACAAACTAAGGAACACTTTTTTCTTATGTAATATTCACTAGAAGATACAGATAAAGCCTATAATGCAATCGGAAATTCCTCATTAAGATATTGACTTAAATACTTATCACCTGCAGTATATATCACATACTATCTACACCATCCTACAATAAAACTTCTATCCAAGAACTAATATCAATTCTGAGTTCATGAAGAAAGAGGAAAAGCAAATACATGCGTCTTCTGCCATGTAACAGACCTTGTTATCTCATTATCTGGATTAGAACAGCCTTGTCCCACATTTCCTGGAAAAAGCTGTTGCAAAGATTAAATTTAGATCTGTTTTTAAACGATATTCTTATAATTAACCTTTTTACAAATTGAACTATCTTTGACATAGACTTCTAAATGTGTCTATGAAAGCAGTTTGTATATCAGTTTCTAATTGTTCTAGATAAGGTCTCCATATCTCACTATCACTGCAATCTTTCACTATATATGCAATTCAATGGAACTACTTAATAAATTACTTAATGTTAAAAATCCTTAAAGCATCTCTACAAGTCTACAGTCCAAAACTAAAGTGAATCTTCTGATCTAAAACGAATCGACTTTTCTCAGGGGGTCCAAATCTCCCACGGAAGCATGATGCCAGGTTCATTATTGTAAATCATATATTCATATCATTCATACGTGATCAGCGTATCCAACACTTCACATCAATATGTCCCAATCAAATACTGCAATGTGATGAGAAGCGTTTGTACTCTTAACTAGCTTAATTAAATCCCTGAACCAAACAAATCACTATGATCATACTTCACTGAGAAACAAATCAACAATAGAAACAAGAAAGATCCAGGAATCAATATTCAAACCAATTTACAACCTAAACTATTACAACCTAAATCAATAATGCACAAGAATTGAAGAAATAAAAACTTTTTTCTCACCAATTGAAGAAATCAAACTGGTCTTGAATCGGTAGGTCTTGAACAGAGGGTGATCGCAGGCGTGGAACCGAGGGAACCGAGGCTGTGGAACCGAGGGTGATCGCAGGCGTGGTCGGAGGTCTTGAATCGAAAGGAAACCGAGGGTGACCGCAGTGGATCGAAGGTGAATCGGTGGTGAATCGAAGGGTCGTCGGCTGTGGTCGGAGGTCTTGAATCGAAGGGGATCGAAGGGGATCGAAGGTGATCGAAGGGGAAGATGAAGATCGAAGGTGGAAGATAGAACAGGCTGTTGTCGGAGGTCTTGAATCGAAGGGGATCGAAGGGGATCGAAGGTGATCGAAGGGGAAGATGAAGATCGAAGGGGAAGATGAAGATCGAAGGTGGAACTTGGAACAGGCTGTGGTCGGAGGTGGAAGATGAAGATCGAGGCTGAGGATGAAGATCGAAGGTGAGAGTGAAGATGGAAGATGAGGTTTTGTGAGCTCTGAATGGAAGATGAAGATCGAGGGTATTTGAGTCTGAAAGTTCATTCAGCGTGATTTTAGAGCTGAACCATTCAGCACTGAATGGTTCAGTTAAGAGGCGCCTTTTTTTCAAAACAAACACTCCTGCCTCTTAACGGTTAAGAGGTAGCCTCTTAATGGAACCATTAAGAGGCTACCAAACAGCCTCTTAACGCTTTATTTTAGTAGTAATCCCTTGATATAATACCATGCTGCAGTTCCATCTATAGATGAAATGAACTAATGATAAACAATAACAACAATACAAAACTAGCAAAACTCGCGCTACAAAGCGCCGGCACAATTGCTCGTTCATAATCAGATATCAACATCGAAAACAAAACATAAGATTAAGGAGAATTCACCATAATAATTCAGAACACATAAAGCAACCAAGGCTTTGAGCATCTTACCTTGTCATCAACATCAGTGAAGTTCCGCACATATTTAACTTCATAGCCCAAATGTTTCAAATACCTTAAGAAGATGTATATCATTAATCAGTTGATTAGAGTATACAAAGTTACAAACTGAACTGCATGAATAAAAAGATTCAAAATCAAAACTTTTTGCCAGCTTGAACTGGGATCGGAGCAATATTCATTTCAAATCTTAAACCAAAGAAGCTCCAATTCAATAACATTGCAAATTCTTTCACTCAATTGCAAAAATCCAACTACAACATGCAATCAGATTGTTACATTCAACTTATAGTAACATTACATACTCCAATCCAGATCCACTATCCACCATCCAATCCCAAACACAAACTGTTGATCAAATGCGTAACAATTACGCACAATGTCAACAGTAATCACCAATAACATACAACAAATAGATGAAGATAGAGTAGATGTACCGAAAGAGGACATCAAAGGCGACATAAGCACGAGCGTGACCTATGTGACTGAAGTCATAAGATGTAACGCCACAGACGTACATGGAGACTTTGCCGGGGACTAAGGGCTTGAATACCTCCTTCTGTTTGGTCATGGAGTTGTATATCTGAAACTCACGAGCTTCCGCCATTGTTGTCTCTCTCGATTGATTAGGTGTGTTTTGAGACGAAAGAAAAACCCTAGCGAACAGAAGGAGGTATTCAAATAGTTTAAAGAAATATTAAACACTTTTTTAAACACTTTTTAAAAAAAAAGTTAAAGAAATAAAGAATATTAAACATTATAAAACAAGTTAAAGAAATAAAGAATATTTCTATTTATAATTTTTCAAGAAATAAAAAATATTTAAATTTTTTTTAAAAAAAAAGTGAAACACGTTTATTTAGAACCACGATTAGACATTTAAAAACCTTTATTATAAAAATCTTGAAAGAAATTAAAAAATATTCCTCGAAAATCAAAGAAAGTTATATTTAAAAAACCATTCAAATAGTTTAAAGAAAAAAGGTCCGAAAAATAAATTATATTGCTGGATTGTGACTAACAAGATTTTTTTGAAGCTTTTTAAGAAATAAATTTATAGAAATTAAAAATGTTTCTCTGCTAACACCATGATTACAGATTTGGAAAAAAAAATTATAAACCGATACGAAGAGAAATTAAATAGTATTTCTAGAAAGTAAAAAAAAGTTATATAGTTTTTTGAAATTTAAATAATTCACATGTTAAAGAATTTAAAAATCTTTAAAAAAATAATCAATGAGAGAAGGAGTGAGAAACAAAAATTAAAAACAACACTATTTTGGTAAATATTTTTAAAACTACACCATTTTAGTAAATAAGTTTTTCAAATACACCATTTTAGGAAATAACTCGCGAATAACCCCTTCTGTTTCAGCTGTTGCAGAACCCCCCAAGTAGTGAAAACTTATATTGGGTTCCTATGTAATTTTTCATGATGCCAAGACTTTATCACCTATGTTTAGTCTATTGTTTTTTTGTTTTGTTTTTTTTTTTTTTGGGTTTTTTTTAGTGTTACGAGCTTTTTTATTGGGAAAATGTGTATTTTTGGTCCACAACCGCGTAGATCTATAATTCATTAAGGGGCTGTTTGGTATGATCTGAATGATTAAGTGCTGAATGGTTAAGAGGTCTGAATGGTTAAGAGGCTCTGAACTAGTAAGTGCTGAACCAAAATGTGCTGTTTGGTGAATCTCTGAATGACTGTACAAAATGACAAATTTACCCCTCTGAATTATTTTGGGCTGAATAAAATGTATCTGTTTGGTTAGATGTCTGAATGACTGTACGTGAATGATCAATAGGTTAACAAAAACAACATATTAAAATTCAAATCAAAATATTTCAAATACAAAATACTAATATCCAAATACACTTTCAAATACAACATACTAATATCCAATTACAAAGTAATTCAAATATTAATCAATTGAAACTAATTGACTAGCTATCTCATCACGTAAATTATTCATATAATTATGCCTTGTGAACCCCATTCTATCATGAATAAACTGATCATCATTGTTACCACCTTGTGCTTCTGCAAACAATGTGTTCTCGTCGTATGCCATAAACAACTGATCATGAATGATGCATTATACAGCTCCGCAGCCCTTCTGTAAAAGTCAGCAACTTCACTCCATATGCTTAATTCAACAGCTAAAGCAGCAGCAGACTCCATATGCTTAGCAGCATCCCATGGTTTGACTTTTTGTTAAGTCTAAACAACTGTAAACATATATTCTCTAACAGAAAGACGACTACTTTAAAGGATATGAAGAGAGCATTTCTTGTCCTTTTGAAGCTTTCTCAAATGCTACTTTTGCTTTCTCCTGTTTTTTAGCAAACCAAACGAATTAAACCAAACGATTATAAACAATAAGATAATATAACAAACTAAGGAACACTTTTTTCTTATGTAATATTCACTAGAAGATACAGATAAAGCCTATAATGCAATCGGAAATTCCTCATTAAGATATTGACTTAAAACTTATCACCTGCAGTATATATCACACTATCTACACCATCCTACAATAAAACTTCTATCCAGAACTAATATCAATTCTGAGTTCATGAAGAAAGAGGAAAAGCAAATGCATGCGTCTTCTGCCATGTAACAGACCTTGTTATCTCATTATCTGGATTAGAACAGCCTTGTCCCACATTTCCTGGAAAAAGCTGTTTGCAAAGATTAAATTTAGATCTGTTTTTAAACGATATTCTTATAATTAACCTTTTTACAAATTGAACTATCTTTGACATAGACTTCTAAAATGTCTATGAAAGCAGTTTGTATATCAGTTTCTAAATGCTTGTTCTAGATAGGTCTCCATATCTCACTATCACTGCAATCTTTCACTATATATGCAATTCAATGGAACTACTTAATAAATTACTTAATGTAAAAATCCTTAAAGCATCTCTACAAGTCTACAGTCCAAACTAAAGTGAATCTTCTGATCTAAAACGAATCGACTTTTCTCAGGGGTTCCAAATCTCCCACGGAAGCATGATGCCAGGTTCATTATTGTAAATCATATATTCATATCATTCATACGTGATCAGCGTATCCAACACTTCACATCAATATGTCCCAATCAAATACTGCAATGTGATGAGAAGCGTTTGTACTCTTAACTAGCTTAATTAAATCCCTGAACCAAACAAATCACTATGATCATACTTCACTGAGAAACAAATCAACAATAGAAACAAGAAAGATCCAGGAATCAATATTCAACCAATTTACAACCTAAACTATACCCCTAAATCAATAAGCACAAGAATTGAAGAAATAAAAACTTTTTTCTCACCAATTGAAGAAATCAAACTGTCTTGAATCGGTAGGTCTTGAACAGAGGGTGATCGCAGGCGTGGAACGAGAACCGAGGCTGTGGAACCGAGGGTGATCGCAGGCGTGGTCGGAGGTCTTGAATCGAAAGGAAACCGAGGGTGACCGCAGTGGATCGAAGGTGAATCGTTGTGAATCGAAGGGTCGTCGGCTGTGGTCGAGGTCTTGAATCGAAGGGGATCGAAGGGGATCGAAGGTGATCGAAGGGGAAGATGAAGATCGAAGGTGGAAGATAGAACAGGCTGTTGTCGGAGGTCTTGAATCGAAGGGGATCGAAGGGATCGAAGGTGATCGAAGGGGAAGATGAAGATCGAAGGGGAAGATGAAGATCGAAGGTGGAACTTGGAACAGGCTGTGGTCGGAGGGGGAAGATGAAGATCGAGGCTGAGGATGAAGATCGAAGGTGAGAGTGAAGATGGAAGATGAGGTTTTGTGAGCTCTGAATGGAGATGAAGATCGAGGTATTTGAGTCTGAAAGTTCATTCAGCGTGATTTTAGAGCTGAACCATTCAGCACTGAATGGTTCAGTTAAGAGGCGCCTTTTTTTTCAAAACAAACACTCCTGCCTCTTAACGGTTAAGAGTAGCCTCTTAATGGAACCATTAGAGGCTACCAAACAGCCTCTTAAGCTTTATTTTAGTAGTAATCCCTTGATATAATACCATGCTGCAGTTCCATCTATAGATGAAATGAACTAATGATAACAATAACAACAATACAAAACTAGCAAAACTCGCCTACAAAGCGCCGGCACAATTGCTCGTTCATAATCAGATATCAACATCGAAAACAAAACATAAGATTAAGAGAATTCACCATAATAATTCAGAACACATAAAGCAACCAAGGCTTTGAGCATCTTACCTTGTCATCAACATCAGTGAAGTTCCGCACATATTTAACTTCATAGCCCAAATGTTTCAATACCTTAAGAAGATGTATATCATTAATCAGTTGATTAGAGTATACAAAGTTACAAACTGAACTGCATGAATAAAAAGATTCAAAATCAAAACTTTTTGCCAGCTTGAACTGGGATCGGAGCAATATTCATTTCAAATCTTAAACCAAAGAACTCCATTCAATAACATTGCAAATTCTTTCACTCAATTGCAAAAATCCAACTACAACATGCAATCAATTGTTACATTCAACTTATAGTAACATTACATACTCCAATCCAATCCACTATCCACCATCCAATCCAAACACAAATGTTGATCAAATGCGTAACATTACGCACAATGTCAACAGTAATCACCAATAACATACAACAAATAGATGAAGATAGAGTAGATGTACCGAAAGAGGACATCAAGGCGACATAAGCCCGAGCGTGACCTATGTGACTGAAGTCATAAGATGTAACGCCACAGACGTACATGGACTTTGCCGGGACTAAGGGCTTGAATACCTCCTTCTGTTTGGTCATGGAGTTGTATATCTGAAACTCACGAGCGGTTCCGAATGGTAGTTTAAACTAATTTTTATTTTATTTGGTTTGAATGTTTTGAAGTAAATAAACGAATTTGTTAAAAGTGATTATGTCTAGAATTTTAATAAAAATTTATACATATAAGTTATACATATATACAATTTATTAATAAATTGTATATGTATAATTATATACATATTTATATAATTATGTAATTATATATGTATAACTATATACATAATTATATGTATATAATAAATTTATACATAAGTAGGTATAACTATATATTGTATGTTAATTATATACCTAAGTTATAAATGGTATACGATTATGTAAATTATATACATGTAATTTATTTAAATAAAGTTGTTTCGATAATCGGATAAGATATATCTATGTATTTATATTGGATCCAATTTATTATTGTATAATTATATGTTACACACTAATTATAAGTTGGTAGGAAGTATAATTAGTTATTTTATTTATTTAAAACAATTTAAATAGATAAATAAATGTTGAAATAAATTTCAGAAAATAATTAGATTGTTTTAAAATTTTCTAATGTTTGTAAAAATATTTTTATGATTTTTAGAATTTTTTTCTGAATTTTTAAAGCTGAAAAAGATGTTTAAAAAAAATGTGCAGGTGCCCGGGGTCGAACCCGGGACCTCTTGGAATACATGGAACGCAGGAACCGGTGAGCTAAAGGCCTAAGCCGCGCTAACAACCCAGTTCAAATTCTTTTAAATACAAACAGAAACCCATCCCCCAATTCGACTATGAACCCTAGATCGATCCTCAACCAATTGAAGCTCAATTCGATATCGATTGCATCTGCAATCATAGGGCTTTTAACCCTCATGTAAAACCGAGTATGTATGTATGCTCAATTACCTATATGGTGATGAACTGATGTTAAACCCATCGATGAACAGACCGCGATAGTGTACCAACCGAATGATGCTAAAACAGTGTTTAAACTCGAATTAAACTTGAGGTTAGCTTCGTATGTTGATCGTGAATAAAAGCCCCTTATCAAATATTGTTAAAATCGATCGAACATTGGGTTTTAAAGGGAGTTGCAGGTCGCGACCGTGAGTTTGTTCCGATGGGTTGTTTTTGTTTATTTCTGATGAAATTGAATTCGTTGGTAGGTTATAAACGACCAAACATTC
Source organism: Flaveria linearis (assembly GCA_024085815.1). NCBI lineage: Eukaryota > Viridiplantae > Streptophyta > Magnoliopsida > Asterales > Asteraceae > Flaveria > Flaveria linearis. The sequence goes on along the minus strand of CM044009.1, from coordinate 4,559,436 downwards.
GTTAGTGCGGGATTAGTTTAATTATTAAAGTGTATTGTGCGCGTTAATGGATCGAATTCTGGCCAACAGTGGAAGAGGGAATCGATCGCACTAAATCATCTTGATTTTTAAATTGTTTTGTGGGTTAGGTTCGAATCTTGGTCGCGAGCCTGTAGGGGATGATTAATTTGATTGAAATCGATTTATTTTGGGGGTTGGGGTTGCCGGAGAAGTGGCCGGAGAGTTGGCCGGCGGTGAGAAAGGGGTCGACGGGGATGGTTTGGGATTAAAAACAATTTTTCATTTTACCCCCCTGAAGTTTGAATGGTTTATTATTTCATGTTTTAAACTTAGTTTTTAAGTTTCAAAAATCACCATTTAGCCCCTGGACTTTATTTTTTTATTATTGTTATATATTTTATTATTATTATTATTATTATTATTATTATTATTATTATTATTATTATTATGATATTATTATTATAATTGTTATTATTATTATTTTTATTTTTTATTTTTATTTTATTTTTTTTTCACTGAAAATACGCGATGTTACAGTCTCCCCTGCTTTAGGAAATTTCGTCCCGAAATTTGTTCACGAGGAGGCTGAAACGAAAAGATGAGAATACTGGGATTTCATTTGGTCCTTACGTTCCCAGGTGAATTTCGGGCCACGTTTAGATTCCCAGCGAACTTTGACAATAGATATCCGGCTACGTTTGAGTTGTTTGACTTCCCGATCCATAATTTCCACACGTTCCTCAATAAAATGCATAGATTCATCAATCTGGACTTCGTCGAGTGGAATGTGGAGATTTTCATCGGCAAGATTTTCTTTGAGGTTTGAAACATGAAACGTCAAATGTATATTGCTGTGCTCTTGGGGTAGCTCAAGCTTGTAGGCCAGTTTCCCAATTCGCTCGTGTACTTTGAATGGACTCACGTAACGAGGTGCTAGTTTCCCTTTTTTTCCAAAGCGAATCACTCTCTTCCAAGGTGATACCTTAAGAAGTACGAGATCACCGACATTGTATTCCATGGGTTTACGTCTTTTGTCAGCATAATGCTTTTGACGATTTCTAGCAGCGACCAAGTTATCACGGATCTTATGAATTTTGTCGGTTGTTTCTTGTATCAATTCCAGACCAGTAATTTGTGATTCACCAACTTCAAACCATACAAGGCCGCAAATGGTGCCATCTAAATGTTGATATGGTGATTGTTATTGTAAGAGAATTCGATCAACGAAAGATGAGAATCCCACGATCCACTGAAATCAATGACACAAGCCCGGAGCATATCCTCGAGGGTTTGTATCGTTCTTTCAATCTGACCGTCGGTTCGCGGATGATAGGCTGTGCTAAGATTCAGTTGAGTTTCGAGAGCTGATTGAAGATTTTTCCAGAAATGGGAGATGAAGCGACCATCACGATCAGAGATGATATATTTACTTGACAATAGATTGTTTAGGAGAACTACCATCATGTAAACATGTTTTAATGATAACTTACAATGAAAGTCGATAAATAAGGATAAATGATTTGATGTAGCTAGACCGAGTTAAAACATGAGAATAAAGGAAAAGAAATCGATTTAAGAATTTAAATGCTCCAAGCTTGGAATTAAAATCAACTTAAAGCGATCGGGGTCTTTTCAAGTTCAGAGATCATGCTTTGGCTTGATAGGTCGAAACACTAACATCATTTCACCCTTCAAGTTACTACATGCGTCTCGTCACTTGATTACAATCATGGTAAGTGGAGATCAAGAAATGAGAATAGTCTTCAAGGTATGGTTTTCACCTCTAACTTGATGGTGTACTCTCAAGGTATGACCACTAGCTTACCAATCAAAAAGTTCGATCTGAGGATCTACAGAAATAAGACGAGATAACTCACCGTTAAGGTAAGGGAAATCACTCCTATCTTAACGATGAATTTTTACAAAAATAAAATATAATAAGATAGACTTCCTCATCAAAATCCAGAATTCACTCCTACTTTGACGAGGTCATTTCATTTGAGAAATACAATCCATAAAAATGATATTATCATCAAGGTATGAAATTTACGTCTATCTTGATGATTGAATTTCATAATAACAAGAAAACAATTGAAGATTGACATTTGTCACCAAAGTACGGGTTTCAATCCTATTTGGTGAGATCATGTCATTTGTGAAATGCAAGTTCCAAAATGAATAATTGAAGTTAGTCCTCGAGATAAGGAAATCACCCTAATCCAGAGGATAAAATTTCATAAAACACATCATTGAAAAACATTTATTGAAATGAATAAAAATTCATCACCAAAGTAAGGGAATCACCCCTGTTTTGATGAGTTAGAATCATTTAGGACATTCGTATCTCCCACGGTGCATGCGGTTCAAAGTTTGACTTAACAACGAAAGGAAAAATATCTCAATTAGAAATTTAGAAATTTTCAAATTACATCAATGTAACAAAAGGAAAATCACGATTACAAATCTTGAATTAAATCAGGAAGACGAAATCAAGAACAAGAATTATTCAACACCACATCATTAGTGGCTTGAGCTTGTTGAGCATTAATGTTGAAAGCACGTCCTTGAGCCGTAGGAACCGGGATGACAAGTTGAGGGCATCGATTGCGAAAATGGTTCGGATCACCACATTGATAGCATGCACGACCCTGGGTAATTGCAGGAAGATGTTGGTGAACTGGTGCATTGGTCAGAGCTTTAGCAGCACTCCTGCACACGTTGAATGTATCACCCAAACGACCACAGTTTGTGCATTGACGACACTGAGTGTTAGCGGGATGATGGTAATTGCAGATGTTACACAGTGGATGGGGTCCGACGTATGGTTTCTCATCAGCGATTGGTTGTTTACCGCTTGTTGATGTGTTGGAGGGACTTGAGTATTTGGCACAGCAAGGGTAATTACAGCAAAGGTTTGAGATTGAGCCTTCCTCTTCTTGTTCTTGGAAAGCTCGGGTTGATCGGTTTTGACAGTTTCGTTATGAAGTTTATTGGTATTCTTCTTCGGTCCTTTCCTGGTTAAGGAACCAGCTTTCACATGATTATCGGTTAACTATGCAGCCAGCCTGATAGCATCTTCTAGTGTTGAAGGATTCCTTCCTAGCACCGTATCCTGAATCTGCATGGGTAGTCCACCAATGTATTTCTCGATGGCTCGGGAAGTAGGGGTAGCAAGGTGCGGTACCAAAAGGCTCAGTTCGTGAAATCGGTTAGTGTATGCGAGGTTCTCGCCACTGTCTTGGGTTAACTCCCAGAACTCAGCTTCCAGTTTTCGGACTTCATTTCTTGGGCAGAACTCTTTAGTCATGAGCTCCTTAACTTCAGTCCATGTTAAGGCTAGAGCAGTTTCAGTTCCACGGGTTCGTTTCTCTCCGTTCCACCAAGTAAGTGCACGTTTCTGAAGAACACTTGTGGCATACCGGACTTTCAGATTTTCAGGGCATTCGCTGTTTAGGAAAGTGTTCTCGATGCTTTCGAACCACTGTAGTAATCCGGTAGCACCTTCAGTTCCACTGAACTTAGTGGGGTTGCAAGAACTGAAATGTTTATAAGTACAAGTTCGGGGATGGTTTGGTGCAATTGGGTTTTGGACAATGTTTGGTGCAGTTGGGTTTTGGACAGTATTGTTGCCTTGGTTCAAATGGTTAAGTAGAGTTGGAATGACCGCAGCAACTTCACGTGCTACTATAACAGCAATCTTGCGGCCAGAGCTTCTAGATCGGGAGCGGTTTTGGCGAGAAGACATGCTGTATAATATGGAAAGGAGAAACCTCTATGAGAAACGGGTAATGGTTTTTAAAACTTTTCAAAATAATAAAATCGTTAATGAGATTGTTTAGAATAACAATGAGAGGTTAGGAGTGTAAACGTTCGGTTCGCAAACCAAAGCGAATACGTTGACTTATCAAAGTATTTGTGTCCACCACAACCTTAATGAGGACATGCGTACCTATAAGCGAATACTCATCTCGAGGGTTCCCAGGTAAGGTAATCAAGTTGTATGAATACCTTGCCTAGACAGAACACCTTAAGATACAGGTATCCCACTCTTCCAGCATTGCATGTTCTTGGTCATGTGACACGGACTTTGACGAGATTTGAAAACCATGAATAACAATCGAGTTTTGGAGTTTGGAATCACTTGAATTAGGCACACAATGCCTTAGAATATGAGTTAAGATTCGTGTGTATATTGATAGATTCAAAGTGTAAGGAGAATCACATAAGGCAGATAATCACATAATCAAGTGTAAACATGTAAAGCACATATAATCCTATCTATGCATATAAAATACATGAGAGGACTCATGTGTAAAGGTACTTAGTTATAGTCTAGGTCATTCCATTTCTAATAACCTAATTCCCTATAACCATGGCTCTGATACCAATCTGTCACACCCCGACCGACGGCGGAATCATCGGAGTGGACGAGGAAATGATTGATTGTTTATAACACATGGTTGTCTAATGGTGGAAATAATATTAAAATCAGATTACAAGATAATTTAAGTTCAACATACACAAATACAACAATTGAAACCACAAATAGTAACTGTCTTTTATTTTAACTAAGTCCGGGTCTTAAATGAGCAGGTAGAAGTCCCCTATCTTGCTTAACCTGAAATCATGTGAGAAAATAAAGTCAGCTAACGAATTAGCTGGTGAGTAATCACAGTTTTGAGTATACATATAGATTGATTGATTGATTGAGAATAATTCAATTCACAAGGTAACGTTAAGACTTATATTGTAATAGTAAAACATATAGATAAACTGACACAATAACAACCCCTTGACTTGACACTTGCATATAATAGACTCCACACATACACCATAGATTAACTCCTGCCTCTGGTACAATCACCACTCGTAAGCCATATGGGGTGGGTTATCCAAACCAGTAGATCTACATTGTTACCAGGATTGATTGATGATTGAATTAGGGTTTTACTGTCGTCCAGTTTACCATAGTATGTTCACATAATTGCAAGTAATAACATAACCTGTCTTGAATTGAATTTAGAATGAAACAACAATAGAATATCATGATTGAATATATTGTATCACATGATTTCCCCCAAATAGGAAATGATATAAAAAAGGGATATGAATACTCACTTGATTGATGAAATTGGATTTTGAACGTGATAGGTTAGACACCTACGATTTCCTTATGATTAACCTAAGGAACGGTGCCTCGAATTAGAATAATAGTGATTTGAGAATTGAGAATGTATTAGGATTTCCATTTGGTTCCGAATGGTAGTTTAAACTAATTTTTATTTTATTTGGTTTGAATGTTTTGAAGTAAATAAACGAATTTGTTAAAAGTGATTATGTCTAGAATTTTAATAAAAATTTATACATATAAGTTATACATATATACAATTTATTAATAAATTGTATATGTATAATTATATACATATTTATATAATTATGTAATTATATATGTATAACTATATACATAATTATATGTATATAATAAATTTATACATAAGTAGGTATAACTATATATTGTATGTTAATTATATACCTAAGTTATAATGGTATACGATTATGTAAAATTATATACATGTAATTTATTTAAATAAAGTTGTTTCGATAATCGGATAAGATATATCTATGTATTTATATTGGATCCAATTTATTTATTGTATAATTATATGTTACACACTAATTATAAGTTGGTAGGAAGTATAATTAGTTATTTTATTTATTTAAAACAATTTAAATAGATAAATAAATGTTGAAATAAATTTCAGAAAATAATTAGATTGTTTTAAAAATTTCTAATGTTTGTAAAAATATTTTTATGATTTTAGAATTTTTTTCTGAATTTTTAAAGCTGAAAAAGATGTTTAAAAAAAATGTGCAGGTGCCCGGGGTCGAACCCGGGACCTCTTGGAATACATGGAACGCAGGAACCGGTGAGCTAAAGGCCTAAGCCGCGCTAACAACCCAGTTCCAATTCTTTTAAATACAAACAGAAACCCATCCCCCAATTCGACTATGAACCCTAGATCGATCCTCAACCAATTGAAGCTCAATTCGATATCGATTGCATCTGCAATCATAGGGCTTTTAACCCTCATGTAAAAACGAGTATATATGTATGCTCAATTACCTATATGGTGATGAACTGATGTTAAACCCATCGATGAACAGACCGCGATAGTGTACCAACCGAATGATGCTCAAACAGTGTTTAAACTCGAATTAAACTTGAGGTTAGCTTCGTATGTTGATCGTGAATAAAAGCCCCTTATCAAATCTTGTTAAAATCGATCGAACATTGGGTTTTAAAGGAGAGTGCAGGTCGCGACCGTGAGTTTGTTCCGATGGGTGTTTTTGTTTATTTCTGATGAAATTGAATTCGTTGGTAGGTTATAAACGACCAAACATCGTTAGTGCGGGATTAGTTTAATTATTAAAGTGTATTGTGCGCGTTAATGGATCGAATTCTGGCCGACAGTGGAAGAGGGAATCGATCGCACTAAATCATCTTGATTTTTAAATTGTTTGGTGGGTTAGGTTCGAATCTTGGTCGCGAGCCTGTAGGGGATGATTAATTTGATTGAAATCGATTTATTTTGGGGGTTGGGGGTTGCCGGAGAAGTGGCCGGAGAGTTGGCCGGCGGTGAGAAAGGGGTCGACGGGGATGGTTTGGGATTAAAAACAATTTTTCATTTTACCCCCCTGAAGTTTGAATGGTTTATTATTTCATGTTTTAAACTTAGTTTTTAAGTTTCAAAAATCACCATTTAGCCCCTGGACTTTATTTTTTTTATTATTGTTATATATTTTATTATTATTATTATATTATTGTTATGATTATTATTATTATAATTGTTATTATTATTATTTTTTATTTTTATTTTTATTTTATTTATTTTTTTTTTCACCGAAAATACGCGATGTTACATGTACTTATCAGTTCAGTTCGGCTCTGGGTACTTCTTATATTACACGACTTATTTTGTTTGTATATACGCGTCGTGTAGATCAGTTCAGTTCAGTATTACACGTTCAGTTCAGTATCAGTGTTATATGTTTAGAATCAGATTTCCGTTTCAGTACCACACGTTCAGTATCAGTATTATATGTTTAGAATCAGATTTCCGTTTCAGTACCATATGATCAGTTCGGTATCAGATATCAGTATTTTATGCTTCTTATCATTACTATTCTTATTTCCGTCACTGAGCAACTTTTGGCTCAGCCGTATTTTCTTTCGTGGTGTTTTTCTTATTTGATTGTAGGTAATCAGGGTATTCCGGGAAATCAGTGAAGAGTGGTTGAAGATCAAGATTGTATTTTTCTTTATTTGATGTAATGAATAACTTAATTAGGTTCTTTCGAATTAGCTGGTTTGCTTGAAACTATCTCTTTAATATTATGGATTTGGTTTTTGATTTGATATCTGTAATAGCGACACGTCAGCCTCTTCGGGTTGGGGTGTTACAGCTATGGTATCAGAGCAAAGGCTCTTTCCTGTAGAAAACTTAAACATTAATAATAAACTTGTGAGGTAATGGGTAGACGTTGGGTTAGGATCTCATTTTTGTTCCCAATTTAAATTCCAGTGTTCACACGTGTACTTTCATTTCAGATGGCTCCTAAGAGACGTGTGAACAACCGCAATAACTCGAATGGCCCCTCATCTGATACTCCTCTTGAAACCCTCGTTGCTAATGCTGTAAACGCTGCTATTTCTGGAATACTCCCTAACCTGATGACTTAGACTGCTCAAACAGTCATCCAGCAGATGCAACAGGCAAATTCGGAGGGAAACAACACAGGACCTCCACCCGGTGGAAATAACTCAGAGCCACCTTCTGGCGGGAACAACACAGGAGCACCTTCCGGTGATAATACACCACCACCCCGTGATGGTATTCATGTCTGGTTGGAACGTTTTCAGAAGCAAAGGCCTAAGTCTTTCAGTACTTCCAATGATCCGGTCGAGGTGCAAAACTGGATCAGTCATATTGAGAAATTGTTTGAGGTACTTGGTGTTAAGGACGTATACAAAGTAAGGTTGGCTACATACAAGTTGGAAGATGATGCTCACAGATGGTGGACAACTGTGAAACAAGCTAGAGGAGGAAACGAATATGCAGCTACACTTCCTTGGGATAAATTCCGAGAAATGTTTTATGAGGAATACTTCACTGCTGCTGATCGCACTGAGTATCGTAGACAGTATGCTAATATTAGACAGAGGGATGACGAGCACATAACAGATTTCAAGACACGATTTACGCGGTTAGTGAGTTTTCTTGGTGCATCTGCAGGTTCACCGCATGAGCAGACAGAAAATTTTCAGTGGGCCATATGTGAAAGAGATCGAAAGTTTATATTGAATCATCGGTTTAAGGATATTAATGAAGTGGTTGATGCTGTTAAAAATCTGTATAATGATAAAAAGAATGAAAAGAAGTCGTATGATGATAACCGCAAGCGGCCTAGGAGAATGACCAGGATCGGTCTTCTTCTCATCAAATAAGAATCAGTCTTCACCACCACGAGACCGTCGAAACCGTTTCGATCGTAACAACAACAATAACTCCCGATCATGGAAAAATCGAAACCAGAACCAGAAATCAACTCATAATCAGACTCAGCAGGCTCCTACTCGTGCTCAACCACCAAATCAGCAACACCCTAATTAGGATCGGAATGCTATCCCTCAGTGTAACACATGCGGGAAACTTCATAAGGGAGCTTGTCGTCTGGCCGGAGGATTATGTTTCAGATGCGGACGTGCAGGACACATGATTAGGGATTGCCCTCAGCGCGACCCTCGTAATAACGCTGGAGGGAATCAAGCTAAACCTGCAACTGGAGGACGAGTTTTTGCACTCACTGCAAATGAAGCGGCTAACGCACCAGGTATATTTCTGACTAGCAACGTATTATATACATATATATGTCTTATCTGATACTGATAATAAACGCCCTAGGTATGATCTCCGGTACCCTTTGCATAGGAAAGCGGGATATTTATGTCTTATTTGATACGGGCGCTACGCATTCTGTCGTATCTCTTTTGTTTGCTAAGTACTTAAGGACTGCACCAACTGCTTTAGAGCACGCTTTGGTTATTACGACTCCATTAGGAGAGTCGACTATCATCTCGCATGTCTATAGAGATTGTCCGATCAGAATCGAGTCTATTATTCGTAAAGCTGATTTGTTTCCTATGCAAATGAGTGACTTTGATGTCATACTTGGTATGGACTGGTTGACTCGACATCACGTTACTATTGAATGCCAGACTCGTCGTGTTTTAATTGGAAATCCTCAATGCCCTGAACTCGTTTATCAAGGGACTCAGCCTCGGAAATCTTTGAAAATCATCTCTGCGCTTAAGGCTCAGAAACTCTTATCGCACGGTTGCGTGGGATTCCTAGCTTCGGTGAAAGCTACATCTTCTGAAAAGCCGAACATATCTGATTATCCGATTGTTTGTGATTTTCCTGACGTGTTTCCTGAGGAGTTACCCGGACTTCCACCAGATCGCGAGGTAGAATTCACTATTGATCTTGTTCCAGGTGCTGAGCCGATTTCTAAGGCACCGTATCGTATGGCACCTATGGAGCTTAAGGAGTTAAAGGAGCAGTTACAGGAATTACTAGATTTGGGATTTATTAGACCAAGCGTCTCGCCTTGGGGCGCACCTGTCCTATTCGTGAAGAAGAAAGATGGTTCTTTGAGACTCTGCATTGACTACAGAGAACTCAACAAGATCACTATCCGTAATTGTTACCCTCTGCCTCGTATTGATGATTTATTTGATCAGCTTCAGGGTGCAAAGTGTTTCTCTAAAATCGATCTGAGATCTGGTTACCATCAGTTAAAGATCAAGGAGTCTGACGTCCCTAAATCTGCCTTCCGTACTCGGTATGGTCACTATGAATTCTTGGTTATGCCGTTCGGGTTAACTAATGCCCCGGCCATATTCATGGACCTAATGAACCGAGTCTTCCGCAAGTTCCTCGATAAGTTCGTCATTGTATTTATTGACGACATCTTAATTTATTCTAAAAGTAAGGAGGAGCATGAGAATCATCTTCGTATCGTGCTCGAAACACTACGTGAAAAGAAGCTTTATGCAAAATTTTCAAAGTGTGAATTTTGGCTGAGCAAAGTAGCCTTTTGGGTCATGTCGTTTCTGCGGATGGTATTATGATCACCTGCTAAAAATAAGAGGCTCACTAACCGACGACCTCAGCCACCGAAGCCGTAGTTTCCTTGGCCTTGCTGGTTACTACCGCAGATTTGTCGAAGGTTTTTCTGTTATAGCTTTACCCCTTACGCAACTGTTAAGGAAAGGGGTTAAGTATTCTGGAATGATGAACGAGAGAAAAGTTTTGAAGAGCTCAAGAAAAGATTGGTGTCTGCTCCTGTTCTCACACTTCCATCGGGCACGGGTGGATATCAGATTTACAGCGATGCCTCTAAAAAGGGACTTGGATGTGTGCTAATGCAGCATGGTAAGGTCATTGCTTATGCTTCACGGCAGTTGAAACCTTACGAGGTTAATTATCCTACGCATGATCTTGAACTCGCTGCTGTTATTTTCGCGTTGAAAATATGGCGTCATATCTTTACGGAGAGACTTGTGAAATTTTTACTGATCACAAGAGCTTGAAATATATCTTCACACAAAGGAACTAAACATGAGGCAGAGAAGATGGTTAGAGTTGTTAAAAGATTATGATGCCAATATTCAGTATCATCCGGGAAAGGCCAATGTGATAGCTGATGCCCTTAGCAGGAAGAGCTCAGGAACAGTAGCCTCCCTACAGCTACAACCACACAACGTTACTAATCTTGATAGATTGGGTATTGGCCTACATATTGGCAAAAGCAACGGATATCTCGCTACACTCCAGATTGAGTCAGACTTAATATCCCGGATTAAGAACGCACAGAAAGATGATGGTGAACTCTGGGCAATCTTACAGAACGTGGAGATTGGTAAACAATCAGAATTCAGAGTAGATGAGCACGGAGTAATCTGGTGTGGTAAACGTTTATGTGTGCCTAATGATTCTTCTCTACGAGAATCGTTATTAGCTGAGGCACATAGTTCTCCGTTTTCTATTCATCCTGGATCTACTAAGATGTATCGGGACCTTCGTCAGAACTTTTGGTGGAATGGAATGAAAGAGGATGTGGCTAAGTATGTTAGCCGTTGTCTTACTTGTCAGCAGGTCAAGATTGAGCATCAAAGAGCTAGTGGTTTGCTTCAGCCACTACCTATTCCAGTATGGAAATGGGATGATATTCCATGGATTTTGTAACCGGGTTACCAAAAACATTCAAGAAGAATGATGCGATATGGGTTGTGGTAGACAGATTGTCAAAGTCGGCCCACTTTCTCCCAATTCAGCAAGGATTTTCGGTTAGCAAATTATCTGAAGTCTTCACACAAGAGATTGTTAGACTTCATGGCACTCCAGTGTCTATCGTGTCTGATCGAGACCCGAGGTTCACTTCTCGCTTTTGGAAGGGTTTGCAAGCTGCCTGGGGTACCAAGTTGAGGTTTAGTACGGCGTTCCATCCTTAGACTGACGGTCAGTCGGAGCGTACTATTCAGACACTTGAGGACATGCTTCGAGCATGTGCCTTAGAGTGGACTGGGAACTGGGATGAGTATTTGTGTTTGGTCGAGTTTGCTTACAACAACAGTTGGCAAGCTAGCATTGGCATGGCTCCTTTCGAATTATTGTATGGTCGTAAATGTAGAGCACCTATTTGTTGGGAAGAAGTCAGTGAAAGAGTCATCGAAGGACCCGAGTTAGTTCAAATCACGAATGAGAAAGTTGCTATTGCTAGGGAAAAGTTAAAGGAAGCTCAAAGTAGACAGAAAAGTTATGCAGACCGACACGTCGACTTTTGGAGTTTAAGGTCGGTGACAAAGTGTTCCTGAAGGTTTCGCCTGCAAAGGCGTACGACGTTTTAGTTATGAAGTTGAAATCTGTTCTCAATATCCGTATCTATTTACCTCTTAGTTATTATCAGTTATATGTTTCTGTTATTAGTTATGAAGTTGTCAGTTATCTGTTTCTTGAACATCACATTAGTCATCTCTTATACGATTTCGTCTATCGAATCGATTCTGTTTCAGCAATTGAATAATTATGAGTGATTTCGTTCATTTGTCGATTTTTACTACTCTGAGTACGTTATATTATATTTGTTCGATCTGTACCTAGCAATTTCGTGGACGAAATTGTTTTAAGGGGGGTAGAATTATAATACCCATAAAATAAAAAATAATAATATAATAATAATAAAAGGTTCAGGGGGCATTTTTGCTATTTTGAAAACTTGAAATTTAAATTTTGTGCACAAATTGAAAGAAACTTAAACCACAGGGACCATTTGTGTAAAATAGAAAATCCCAATTCTGTTTTCCCTCTCCCCGTCGAACCATTGTTCCGGCCAAGAGCCGGTTGACTCCGGCGAGCCCCCACAGTCAAAATTAACGCGGTTTGACTCAATTATTAATCCCCGACAACTTTCTATGTAAGATTCGAACCCTATGCCTCGATTCAATTGAAAAATTGGAGTATTCCGACCACAAATCAACTTTCGGCCGACATCACCACAATCACGCACTAGACAATAAAATTAATCAAATTGATTGTGCACATACAATCATTTCATCGTTTAAAACATTCCATTGGGTTCCATATCATCAAAAATCAACCGAAACAAACCATTCGAACTCCACGAACCGTCGACCTGCAACTCCTATCAAAACCCCATCTACGATCAATTTTAACTGAAATTAATAAGGGGCTTTGCTTCCAGATCATCATACGAAGCTTCCTGTCAATTTAATTTGAGTATCATCAACAATTGCCCATTAAACCATCGAGCACTACGATCGCGACTGTTCTTGATCGAGTTCAGTTCCAAATCGACACCATTCGGGTAATTGTTTACATCTACATACTCGTTTAGACATGGGGAACAAAAGCCCCATGGTTATCAGCTTTCATATGATCGTTTGGTGTGTCAATTTGGACCCAACGAATCTTGGGTTTATATGAATTGGGGATGGTTTTGTTTATGGTTAAAAGGTTTAAAAACCAAGGAATACCAAGGCTTCGGCCTTGGTTCACTGGTTAGTCACATGTGCTCAAACCTAGAGGTCCCGGGTTCGAACCCGGGCACCTTCAACTATTTTTTTAAAGCTTTTTCAGCCTTAAAAAATTATGTAAAATTCCTAAAAATATAGAAATTAGTTTTATGAACCTTGTTTAATTTAAAAGTTATTTAATCATATTCTGAAAATTTATTTATTTAAACACCTTAACGATTTGTATATAAAATATTAACAAATGTTATAATTAATTTATTTTATAAAAATAAACTCTAAATAGTGGGAATCATTAAAATGTTATTAGTCATTACGTTATCCTGAATCTTAGATATCCTAATTAATATTTAGTTCATTGCCCTTGATCCGTTCGCATAGGTACTCGTTTATATTCGGTTTATGTTTTAAACATATTTTCCTTGCTTAACTTAGTAAACTTGATATGAACCCATTTTGATATTGTCTTAGCTACTGGAAATATAAGTATTTTGACCGAATTAAGATTTAGACCTTAACCGAGCATTTTAAACAAGTCACACGTTTAATTAGTTTTCATGAGTATTTTAGGATGTGATTTTATAAATGACAAACGGATTCTTAATATGATTAGCCAAATTTTCCAGAAGTTAATCATGATTTATACTTATTTATAAAAATATTTTCAGACCTGTAACGGACGTATTTTAACTAGAAATAATTTTACGGTTACCAAAATACCCTTGATTTAGGCTCGTATTTTACAGCCAACTTACAGAGGCCATAACTTCTTCATAACAGATTCAAATCAGTTAAACCTTATGTCCATGACGAAGTTCGTCGAAAACGAATCTGTGATATATAAAACATAGAAAAACTCATTCGTTTAGACCTCCAAATAGTCGTTTTCGTAACAGCTAGCAGTTCTGCGCAGCTGTAAAGATTCACGTTTTTCTCATATTTCGGTAATCCAAATCAGAAACTTTTCTAAATGAAAGTTGTTTAGAAACCACTAATCTAGTAAACTGGAGATTTTCAGAATTTTTAAACGTCGTTTAGTATTTTAACGAGTGCGAAAAGACAGGGGCAGAACTGAAATTTTCCAAACTATAATTTGAGTTACGTTATCGTAGGTTCTCGCGGCGTTAACCGAGCCTAGACCTTGTTTCTGATTATTATCATTCGTGTATAAAGTACGGATTCTTGGTTACCTTTATCATAGTATAAATTATGTTCTGTTACTTTTTAGTACAGATTTTGATGCCATGTTTCCGCTAATATGACTCGTTCGACTTGTAAATTTTTACTTGTTGAAGGCTTTCAGCATGCAATATATATTTATAAGTTTGTGCTCATTATTGCATGTTTCTATAAATGTTCTATGATACGTTATATGTTGGTAGTTGTACTACCATTTGATTGATACTCAGTTACCGAGCTCTCCGACATGTCATTGTGGCGTCAATGATGTGACACTTTTCGTGACGGGTGTAATAAATAGTTCACGGCGTCTCCGTTAACACATTAGTACTCAGGTAGTACTTTGGCCATAATATCTGGGAGGCGGATGGATCGATCCTAGTTCAGTTCAGTTCAGTTCAGTTCGGGGGATGGAATCATGTGTGTACGCCCCACACACCATCTCATTAGTGCATAGTCTAGCTAGCTATGTACTTATCAGTTCAGTTTCGGCTCTGGGTACTTCTTATATTACACGACTTATTTGTTTGTATATACGCGTCGTGTAGATCAGTTCAGTTCAGTATTACACGTTCAGTTCGGTATCAGTATTATATGTTTAGAATCAGATTTCCGTTTCAGTACCACACGTTCAGTATCAGTATTATATGTTTAGAATCAGATTTCCGTTTCAGTACCATATGATCAGTTCAGTATCAGATATCAGTATTTTATGCTTCTTATCATTACTATTCTTATTTTCGTCACTGAGCAACTTTTGGCTCAGCCGTATTTTCTTTCGTGGTGTTTTTCTTATTTGATTGTAGGTAATCAGGGTATTCGGGAAATCAGTGAAGAGTGGTTGAAGATCAAGATTGTTTTTCTTTATTTGATGTAATGAATAACTTAATTAGGTTCTTTCGGATTAGCTGGTTTGCTTGAAACTATCTCTTTAATATTATGGATTGGTTTTTGATTTGATATCTGTAATAGTGACACGTCAGCCTCTTCGGGTTGGGGTGTTACAATTTGTATTCAAATAAAAATACAACTTCAGAATGATAACAATGTATATTTTAGAACAATGACATGGTAAGCCCAACATGTGAAAAGTATGAAGATTCTGTAGTTGTTTTAAGAATTTTAGCTCTTGTTGAACCATGAAGTGTTTGTCAAATCATCATAGTATATTATTGATCGAAAATTGTGTATTATTGTTACAATTTTGGTTAGTATTAGCAAACCCAATCGATAAAAAGTTTCGTAAACACCCGAAAACCAAAAGATGATGATACAATGTTTTATTTTTAATGAATCAGCGCACACACTCATGTATCCAGCCATAACACAAATTATTGTGTGAACAATGGAAAAAAATAAATTATTTATTTCTACTACATTCTTTTAAAAGATTGATACAAAAGAAAATTATATAATTGTACTCACAATCTCTCATAGAATATTAAAGAAAATATAAACATTTTACTTTGATTTTTCACAAATATATCCTCGTCACAATATATATACATATATAGTGGAGGTAAGAAAAACCACTAACTTATAAGAAATAAAAAAATCACCTTTAGAAAATCACATTAATTTAAATTATTTATTTGTTTAATTGTCTATTATGTATTTGAGCAAATTTTCGCGGTATCTTGCAAAAAACTTGTAAATGTAAGTTCAAGATAACAAACTCAATTACAAGATCAACAAGTTAAATAATCATTGAATACAATTAAACATATTGCTAAGTAAATAAACTGCTATTTTGCAAAATTTATCTCAAAATTACTAACATGTCTTTGTGAGATGAATGTGACTATGGGGGAGGATGCTGAAGTTGAATGTTGTCATAATTTAATTCCTTCTTATTTTTATATTTGTTAGTTTTTTTAAAACGACAAATATACGGCCATGATAATTTAAAGAATATGTGTTATCGTAAACGGTTCTACGTCATCTTTCTTAGTTATTAGTTCAAGTGGGGTTAGCCTAGAAAGAGCCTTTAATAAAATTAAATTTAGTGCACGTACTTGCTTAATGAAAGTATTTATTCTGTAGAGAAAATTATATAATAATTTAGAATAAATAAACAGCTATTTACACTACTTATTTAATATTAGAGTTAATTACGCAAATGGTACCTATCGTTTGTCCAAAGTAACGAGATTGAGGCCTAACTTTGAGTAGTAACAAATTTAGGATCTAAAGATTCACCTTTTTAACATTTTTAGGATCTAACACTTACATCCGTTGAATTTTAAAAAACATCTCATATGCCTTGCACATGAGGACATTTTAGGTATTCTAAATATTACTAATAGCTATTTATTTAAACCAATTTATATATGTATATTATATTTATTCTGCCACCCTCTTCCTTAATTATTTTCTTAACTTTTTTTAAGTATATATTGCTATATATACTTGAGCCTCCATTCATCAACATCTGAACTCTTTTATAATTATATTAAATGAATATTTTTTATATTATTAAAAATCTATATTAGCAACATATATTCCTTTTGAAGGTAACTATATTTTTGGACATAATTTTTTTTGTTTTTTTAAATGTAATCACAGGGTATTAACTCTCAAATTATCTTCATATTTTCTTCTAAACTTAATTCTTCTGCTCTAAAAACTTTAACATTTGAATATTGTCGTCCTTTTCTTTGCTCAAAATGTGGCACATAAGAGATGATGATTCAGAGTTCGATCATGATCTCATGTACGGTAAGTCTCTAATTCTTCTATTAGTAGTGATTGAAATCTTTTATTAACATAGATTGATTTTTTTTTTCTTTTTGTTTGTAGGGGAATTACCAAACCTTTTCTCTATGAAAATACACCATGGAGGTGGTTTAGTGACTTTCCTGGAATGATGTACAATAAAGACAAAGCAAAGTATGTTGATTTGCTTGATATTGAAACATTTTCTCTACATGATAAATTATAAAAAAGCTACAATGGTGCGTAAAATTCATGTCGTAGTCATTTTGTGATTGAAGTTCTATTTTTCTAAATAATAATATAACTATTAAATTAAGAGTAGCATTAAAAACTTAATAGTATTATATAGATAATTGAGAAAAGATGGTGGAGTGAAGTATATATGATACATTAAAATAGATAACTAGTAGTATTATTTAAAATACCTAAAATACCCTCATGTGAAGGCATATCGATTCTTTTTCTGTTAAAATTAACAGACGTTAGTATTAGATCCCAAAACTAATACAAAAGTGAATCTTCAGGTCTAAACTTGTTACTTCTCAAAGTAAGACTCCAAACACGTTACTTTTGGCAAACGACAGGGACCATTTGCGTAATTAGCTCTTAATATTATTTGATTATCTGAATAAAGTTATATAGAAATCATATATTTCCTTAAAAGTATTTATATGATTTGTATTAAAGTAAAAATATGAGAAACTTATCTTCAAAGAGAAGTCACAAAACTGCCCATCTAGTCTTCATGCACTTGTCGAATTTGGCAGGTTGAAATTAATAAAAAAGCAATATATGAAATTCTACATACCCCTTTGTGGACTTGGCTTTTAAAATTATATATTAATAAAAGAAAAAACTTTCAAAGGTAGAAAGCTAAACAAGAGAATGTGGGGCACATGGGCTAATTGTTTCTTCTTTAAGTCTGAAAGAAAAAGCTTTTCCAAGATGATTTCCTAGATTTATTATTGATTTATTATGTTATTATTGATTTATTATGTTGTTTAACATACCATACAAATTATAATGCTTGTAGAAAATAATTCAAAATCTTTTAATATAAATATATTCTAAAAGTACTAATGTATTTAACACATTAATTTTTGCAACCTGTATACATAAAGTATACAAAATTGCTTGCTTGTTGGTGTAGTTATATTAATTATTTGTTAATGATTCAAATTATACTTAGGTTTTGTATATAGTTTTGTAATTATGGATCAGTTGAAGGGACCAAATACCAACAATAACTATGTTTTATGTTTTGTTTATCATTAGGTTCTAAAAATGAGTTTTTATAAAGTCGAGATGTAGATTTTGATTTGTTGGACCAAAAGAACAAATGAGCCAAGATCAGGAAAACCTCTAAGTCCCACATGCCACTGCTACAACTGCTGAAGACTCCCATCAGTCACAATGTTCTCTTGCTTGAATGTCAGACTCGAGAACATCTGAAGACTATCATCAGCTATTGTGTTCTCTTGCTTGAATGTCAAACTCGAGAGCATCTTAGCTCCAGCCTTCTGCTGTTATGACAAAGTCTGAAGAACAAAGTATGAAGATCAAAGAACTGAAGAACATCAGCTGAAGAAGACTCCAAAGTACTGAAGACCAAATACTGAAGTCTGAAGTACTAATCTTATAAGTACTGAAGACTTCAAGTACTGAAGACCAAGTACTGAAGCATCAAAAGCTGAAGAACTAAAGAACTGAAGACCTTCTACTGAAGCACAAAGTCTGAAGACAAGACTGAAGACAACAACTGATGATATCTATGAAGTCATCAGTTGTTATATCATCTGAAGCCAAGTCTGAAGACCAAGTACTGAAGACTCAGAGTTTGTCACAACAACTGAAGAAGTCTTCTTCAGTTGTTGTGGTGGTTTTCCTTTTCAGTAGTTTATTTACTTTCAGTAGTTGTACAACAACTGAAGAGCATGTTCTTCAGTTGTTATAGTATCAGTAGTTATAAACGACTGAAGAGTTTGTTCTTCAGTCGTTGTAGGATTTCAGTAGTTACTTTTGTCAGCACTTAGGAAATTTGTAAGAAGATGTCAGCTGTTGACATCTTCAGTAGTTTATGTTTTGTCAGTTGTAATTTGAATATTCAGTGATGTCAGAAAAAGGACATCATGCCCACTCTTTTGCCGCCTATAAAAGGATGGGTAACCATACTGTTTTAATTGCCGAAACGTGCGACCAATAGAACATTTTGCTTCGCAGAACTCTTCTCTCTCTCTGTTTATGCTTTAATTGCAATATCTTCTATGTTCTTGCTTTAATTGCTAATTAATGTGCTAAATCCGCTGCAAACATAATCTAATTGATCAACACGAGAGGCTGAGATCCTGTCAAATGGTATCAGAGCAGGTTAATCATTGATCGATTTCACTATTGATCATTTGAAACGCTCTTTTGATCTCTCAGTTTGATCGAATTAGCAATTTGCAAGAAATAGCCATAGAGAGTGAGTTTCTGCTGTTTCCGGCCAATATCTGAGGTCTTTTGGTGGTTTTGAGTTACGTTTGTCGTGTTAAACTTGTTTTTGACCAAAAACCTGAGATGACAACACCAACCAATGATCCTCACAATATGGTTCCGCAACCAAGCCTCCGATGCTGGTTAGGAACGAGTATACATATGGCAAAGACGTATGCTACACCACTTGGCTGTCAACAGTGCTGGTTGTTGAGAGTCAGTGGTGCATGGGCCATACAAGCCTATGGTGAGTTCCCGGAGTCTAATGAACAGGTTGCCAAGAAACCTGAACAATATTCGGACGAAGATCTAAAGCTGTTCGAAATTGATGCCAGAGCCCATGGAATTTTAGCCATGGCCATTCCAAATGAGATATATTCAGGGCTCTTGCATCATGAGTCGCTCATGACCTATGGGTTGCTCTAAAGGAACAATTTGGAGGAACTGATTCGGTCTTAGCAAACAATAGGGAAATCCTTGCCCAACAATATGAGACTTCTCATATAGAAAGGGTGAGACTCTGACCCAGCAGTTTGAGAGGTTCTCTCGTTTAATCTCTGAGCTGAAGATGGTTAAACAAGAGTACTCCAAAAGCAGATGAACAACAGGTTTCTCAGGTCATGCCTAAGAGATGGGACACATATACCATTGTCCTACGCTCTAGTGCTGCCTGACACTCTATCTCTCACCCAACTTCATGGGAAATTACTCACTTTGAGAGAGAGGTAGAGCAAAAGAGGAAGTTGTCATCTTCTGGCAAACTTGCTGATGACTTTGTCCAAGGTAATGCTGCCTTGATAAGTCATGAGTCAGAATATGCTTCATCAGAAAGTTCTTATGGTGAGCATATTGATTTCTCTACCAACTCAGAACAAGCTTTTGTTGGTGTTAGTAGTTCAGGAGTGGTGGTGACAACTTGTGTTTTCTGATGGAGGATTTGAAGGGCATTCCAGATGATGATCGGAAGAGATGGATATTTTGAACCAAATGGCAATGATAAATATCCGATCTCAGAAGTTCTACAAAAGAACTGGTAGGAAATTCCCAGGACTCTCTGGCAAACCAAAGTTGGTTTTGACAAGAGCAAGTTGAGGTGTCACAAGTGCCAAGGCTTGGACACTTTGCAAGAGAGTGTAGATCATCTGGATCTAACTCATCTGCACCCTTTGTGACTTTTCCCAGCAATAGCTCACAGCACAAGGGCAACCTTCCTACAGTTCTACCCATCCATCTCAAGCACAGGCACACCTGCTTATTTTGTGCCACAGGGTCATATGCCTTATCCTTACCCTGTTACTACATGCCTCAGCCTGGTCAAACTCAAGCACCCCCGGCTCAAACACCTCATGCTCTTCCAGAGCCTCATTTTCCCAATCTCATCTCACACACCACACCTCAACAACAAAGCTTTTTCACCCCAACTGCTGTTGACTGAGTAGTCTACCAGAAGAGCTATCTGGTCAGGAACCACTACTCAAGGTGCTGGTCAACATGGTGGTGATAACCTTTTGGAAGCTTGCTCTGATGCCCTTGATTCTGCTGAAGGGTCATCATCTAATGCCTCATCTCAGGTATCCACTGAGGCAAAGCCAAGCTTTGTTCAGAGTCATGCATAGCAGCATTTGCTTCTATTAGAGAAGCAAATGTAGCTTTAATAGATAAAATCTTGAGCTTGAGCATACTATTTCCAAAAGAAAAGCTGATTTTGAGGTTGTTTAAAAGATAAAAATGTTGAGATTTTACAAGCTTAACTGCCAAATCAAGATGCTAAAGCTAGGGAAGATGTACTTCTTGAGTAGTACAAAGATCAAGGAAACTCTTGCAACACACCCAAGTTGAGTGTGTGATCGATGGGTGCAATCATGCAAGGGTTTTGAAATGCTTCTTAGCAAGCAAAAGCTTCCAATGTGAAGTTTGGCATTGGTTATAATACACTGCTCTCCCACAGACTTCATTTCAAGAGCAGAAGTTGAATCTGATGGGGAGAGCAATAACCAATCCTTCTCATCATGTGACTTACTATCCTCTGAATCAGCATCATCAGAGATAGACTGTCACATGACCAAAAGGCTGATCAAACTCAGGAGTTGTCACTAGAAGTACTGAAGGTACTGGAGAGCAAGTGACAACATCTGAAGTTCAAACCTCAAATACTGTTAGCACTAAAGAGAAGAAAACTAACAGTAGGAAGAGTTTGAAGACAGCTAGAGAGGATACCAGGAAAGCAGGACTAGGAAGAAAACTGCTAGTACTGATGACAAAAGTGAAGAACAAGTCTTCAGCAGTTAAATCCTCTTCAGCTGATGTACAGCATAAGATGAAGAAAAAGCCATGTGAGATATGTGGCTTGTTCAATCATCTTACTGATGATTGCTGGTACAAAAGGGGTTCCAAACTCAAACAGAAGGAGAAAATTATGAGAGCATCAATAAAATGAAGAATGAGTTTGAAACCAAGTTGGTATTAGCAATATCCAAGCCTGAAATCCCTAAGCCCAAAGCTAAATCTAAGAAGAAGGTAGGGATAACTCAGGCAACAGCTGAGGTTGCTCAGAAAAAGATGGTACAACATAGGAACTCATCATCAGCAAACTCCAATGTGTCTGAAGAGCTGAAAGCCATACACAGAATCAGACACAATTGGTGATGATGGTTCAGCAGTAGTGGGAAGAGTCAACCATTAGATGCTCCTGTGTTGAACCACAGAAAAGGAAGTCAAAGCCAAAGGGTTTCTTCTGTACCATCTTCTTCACTCAAGCTGTACACAACAACACAACTGTTAGTGCTGCACCTGCAGCTGAGAACAGACCCAAAACCAAGCAGGTTTGGGTCTCCAAGACAACAACACATGGTTGTGTTTGCAGGGTTCTTCAACATGCCATAGAGCATTTGGTATGTAGACAGTGGAGGATCCATGCACATGACAGGAAGCAGCTCCCTTCTTAATGACTACTCTCAAGGAAAGAAGGGATTTGTTTCTTTTGGCAATGATGCAAAGGGTACATTATTGGAAAAGGCTTTGTTTTCCAACGGGGAAATAAGGTTTGATGATGTTAACCATGTGGAGAAATCTCAAGTACAACCTCTTGAGTGTCAGTCAAATGTGTGACAAAGGCCATGTTGCTCTTTCACAAGCCAGAACTGTAGGATTCTGTCATCCAAAGTTCTGAGTTTGATTGACAAGGCATTGGATGAACACACTCTCCTGAAGGCCAACAGGACAGGAAGAGTGTATGCCTTAGATCTTTCCAAAAAGATGGATCTAAAAGGCCATCCTTGCCTATTCTCCAAGGCATTCCTCAAGAATCTACACTATGGCATAAGAAGGCTGGGTCATGTAAATTTCAAGAACATGAATCAGCTTATAGTCATGGTTTAGTAAGAGGATTGCCTCTGAAGGAGTTCAAGTGTGAAGATGACTGCACTGCTTGTTGAAAGGAAAACAACACAAGTTTCATCCCTTCAATAGAAGAACCAAAGTCCACTGCCTGCTTACAACTTCTGCACATGGATCTCTTTGGTCCATGTCAAAGTAATAAGCATGGCAAAGAAGAATATGCCTGGTAATTGTGGATGATTACTCCAGGTTTGTATGGACTTTTTCTTGCACTCCAAGGATGAAGCAGCAAAGACAATAATGAACTTTGTGTTACAAGTAGAAAAGACAGTATTCCCTACAGGTCAAGTGTGTGAGGAGTGACAATGGAACAGAATTAGAAACCACACTTGATGACTTCTACCTGTCCAAGGGAATAGAAGGCAGTTTAGCATTCATAGAACTCCTGAGCAGAATGGAGTGGTGGAGAGAAAGAACAGGACCCTCATTGAAGCAGCAAGGTCAATGTTGGCTGACTCTGGGTTGCCACTGACCTTTTGGGCTGAAGCTGTCATACAGCTTGCTATGTACAAAATAGAGCTTTAGTAAATAAGAGGTTGATGAAGACTCCATATGAAGTTTTTCATCATTTGGCTCCTCTTATTCATTCTTTAGAGCCTTTGGGTGTCCCTTGTTTTATTCTCAACACTAGCAACCCACTCCATAAGTTTGCTAATAAGGTGGATGCAGGGTACTTTGTGGTTATTCGTCAACTTGCAAAGCATACAGAGTCTTCAAATGTGAACCAAGGGGGTTGAAGAAACTTTGCATGTTAAGTTCAATGAATCTCCAAGGACAAGATCCACAAAACCCTGTGGAGTTGTTTGATCTGGACATACTGCAATATGTTCCTTATCAACCTCCATCTGTTGAGCTGTCAACAGTCTCCACCTGGTGGTACTGATGATGATGAAGTCAGTACTCACCTCTCAGGATCAGTGACAGTCTGCCTAAGTTCACTGAACCTGGCTCCTGTAGCCTCAGCAGCTCCATCCACTACAAATGCTGATGAGATTTCTGCTTGCTCTACTTCATTTGAGCTGCCATCCTCTACATGGTTTCAGGAATCTCCATCACCATCTGTTGCTGATGGGTCTACAAAACGTGGCACAGTATTATAGTTTATCAAGAGCTCAC